>JAYKAV010003048.1:445853-547874 GCA_035582835.1 Phoebastria nigripes
TTTTGTTGGGGGGGGGTGGGTTGTTGTTTTTTGGGGGGTTTTTTGTTTGTTTTTTTGTTTTGGTTTTGTTTGTTTGTTTTTTAAAAGTAACCAGGAATATTTTGCCCCTTACCAGAAGAAACTCCAGATTTGTTTGCTAACTGGAACAGTATCAACTTCACTGGAAGCAGAAATCTTCAAAAATGATTATGTATTAGAGCTTACAAATTATTCACAAGATTGGAAGTTTACTGTCTTTCTAGGACATTCCTTTGTATAACAGGAAGCTTGACAAAAAATTCACAACAGTTATTAAAGTTTTTTTAGTTTTACTGTTCATAGATTCCCTCGTGATTTGCACCTAAAGTAACCTAAGCACTTCTCTCTTCCCCTTCTTCCCACTCCATCATACACTGTACTACGTGCAAGCTTAATGGCCAGCACGTGCTGACTGATCAGCTGACAATTATATTCTTCTTGCATTTCCTCACTTGAGGCAATAATTTAGATCTCTGTCCACCCAACTGGAAGTTTCCATGAAGTCCACAGAACACAGATTTTTTTATGTCCCTCTGACTGAAAGAATCAGCTAACTGGTTCAACAGGCTGTGGTCAGAAAGAGGCGCAGAGACACAGATGGATAGACTAACAGCACGGTCACAACCACCTCTTAGAAGAGAAGTCTAAACCCATTTCTTATTTGCAAGTTTACTTTGACTTCTTAAACCTTCAGCATTCATCATATTTCCAGTTTTAGAAATCTAATGTTTCTAGCGCAGGAGGGACTTTTTGAACGTAGTATTGTTCTAAAAAGAGAACTTAATTCCACCCCTACAAATTGGCTGTCATCCTTCACGGATGCAGGGAAGTTCTAATCAGGCTCTTCCAAACATGTGAACAGTCTGCACATGCTGGAAGACCAGCATTCAACATTAGAGGACTGATTTTTATTTTTTTTAAAGTAAAAAAACATCTGGAAAACTGTATTTTCACTTCAGAAAACAAAAGTTAACACTTTCAGTTATACTGCTCTGACAGCTCTAAAGAGGGAAAAATCATGAAGTACTCCGTATCAAAAACTAAAATGAACGGTGCACTGCTCCACCGTTAGAGATAGTCTAGTTAGGGTTTTATACAACATATTACGCATGTGTGCCTTGCACTTTATAGACAGTAGCTTGATCTTAACATTCTAATCCCATGTTTCAGCTTTTGACACTTCAGACATTTTTTTTTCCTCAAAAGATGAATACTATTCTATTGGACGCTGACGTGGTTTTAATACTATTTAAGCTTTATTATTATGTAAGGCGTATACAAGATCATTAGAATTCTTAGCTGAAGCAATGTGAATGTAACAAGCAGATTAAGCATCTGTAAGAAAGCACGTCCAGTCCTCCTAACTATGATCTGCTTGCTAACCAGGACACTTTCGCACCAAGTTCAAATACCAACCAGTTTTAGTAAACAAAATATAGGAGAATACATAGCCAAGAATAACTGAAATGAGCAAGTGCTTACCTTGACTCTCCACTACTGTTTCTTATGCTTTCTTCATCACTGTGCCCATTCATTGTAAATATTAAGAAGTTTAAAAGATAAATAAAAGTCCACTCAGGTTACAAGGTGGATATCAAGAATCCACTTCTTGGTACGCAGTACGTTTTCCAGGTGATGTGTTTGCTCTAGTGTTTTCTGCGGGTATTCAAGATTTCTCCCCAAATACCTAAAATAGTAAAGGAAAACGTTGACACAATTTGAAACTATGTTCGCAACTAAAAAAAGATAGCAAAAGTAACTTGGTCTTTCACTAACACTGAAAAGGGGCATCATGCTTGATGTCATGTTTTTAACTGAAAAATAGCTTTTTGTGTGTTACCTGTTCATGGTTGATCATTTTATCACCATTTTCTTGTCAAAAAAAAAAAAAAAAAAAAAAAAAAAAAAAATTTTTTTAAAAAAAAAAAAAAAAAAAAAAAAAAATTAAAATCTTTCCTGATGTCTGCGAAAACCAGAAAAAATTCTTCTTAAGAGAATAACAGGTCTTTTTATTAGTTACACTTAAAAAAATTGAAAGACCTAAATGAAATACACAAACGCATGAAAGGAAAGACCTATCTAGCTTTTTGCTTGACTGCAGTTGGGTCCCAGCATGCAGGCCATTATGCTTCTTTATGCAACTTTTCATTGATGATGCTATAAAGATGGCAATTTCTGCCCAACCGCTAGCTGCAGAACAGGAAATGTTATGGAAATTCCATTCTCTTTAGCATTGCAGGGTGAGAAGAACACCTTACTGCATGTCTGCACTATACGTCGTGGCTTAACTTTTGCGATAGTATTGATTTCAGGACAAAGTAGATCTAAATTTTAAAGAAAAACTGCCTACCTGAACACATAGGTAAAAACCATAGAAATTAATGTTCTTCTAAGATCTGCTTAGTAAAATGTATTTCATGCACAAAACATAATGGAAGCATTTCCAGATACACACGTAATGCTCACATCCAGTTGTGGGTAGAGACAGGAAGATAAAGACTGTTCCGTTTAAAACAATTGTCTCAACTAAATCAAACCAGCAAGATGCCGCAGATGGAATTAACATTATTTCACATACAAAAGCATTTTAAATCACATCACTGCAGTATCCGATGCAGCTAGAGAAAGTTTAGGCTCACGGTAAATGGACTGCAAGTATAAACTCACTGATAATCAGATAAAGAGCAGCGCCTCTCACAGATTTAGTGGTGTGAAAGCGATTAGGGGCTCGCCTGCTGGTTGCCTGCCCCGGGGTGCTCTCCTGTAATATGCAACAGCCCAACCTAGAGCTCATGGGGGGGGGGGGGGGGCGGAAGCCTCGCTCCGGCGTGGGAAATGCCCTGCGCTCAGGCACCATCTCAGACACCCGGGCCACTTCGGCCAGCAAACAAAGGCGATGAGGGAGGGAAAAGTGATAGGAAGGAGCCCTGCAAGCCCGGAGGGGCCGCGAAGCGAGGTCGGGGACCCCGAGGCGGCGGAGGCGAGCCGGACGGCTCCCCGCGGCCCAGCTGCTGCTGCCCAGCGAGGCCACGCTCTGCGCCGCCCGGCAGCAGGCTCCCCGCCGCCTGCCCTCCCGCGCGGACAAACACCCCCTCGCCTCCGGGCCCGGCACCCTCTGGACCCCGGGAAACACCTTGAGCAGCGGCGAAACTTGCTCCCTGCCACCCGCTTCCTGCTCTGCGGCGATCCGCCCCCGAGCCCTGGCCGCCCGCACCACGCTCCCGCGGCCTCCCACGGCCGCTCTCCCTCTGCCCGCCCCCAGGGCGCTCCCGCTGGAGCCCGGGCCAGGGCTGCCTCCCGCCCCCGGAGACGGCCCTCCGCTAGCGGCGCGGCCTGCACAGGCGCCGCTCCCAGCCAAGGCTCCCTGGCAGCGTCTCCAAGGCTGCCGCTGTCCTCCGTGTTCGCTTCCCCCGGCGCCCCCCATGGCCAGAGGAGAGCCACGGCCGCTCTCCTGCCTCCCGGGCGGCTCGACACTGGCTCCCCCCGCAGGAGCCAGCGAGAGCGGCTCGACCCCGCTGCCCGCCTCGGCCCTCGCAGCTCCCTCCCTCCGCGGAAAACAGTGAGAGGGCCCAAACACCCAGCGCCGCGCCGGGCATCCAGCCCCGCCTGGCCGACAGCGGGCCCCGGGCCCTATCTCCTCAGCACCGCCCGCCCGCCCCCCCTTCCATCTTCGGAAGCAGCAGAACTCCCGGCCGGCGAAAAGGCGAGGAGCCATGGCGGGCCTCTGCCTACCTGCGTGTGCCCGGCTCGGCCCGGCCTTCCCAGGGCCGTCCCGGACTGCGTTACGGCCCACAGGGAGGTTCGTGCCGCAGCCCAGGGTCGGGGGCTGCTCCCGCGGCCGCGGCGGGGCCTGGGCCGCCGCTCCTCCCGCTGGCCGCCGGCTCCTCGCAGCCCCGCGCGGTGGGCTCGCCCGCCACCCTCGCCGGCTCGAACAATGGGGCCCCGAACCGGGCAGGGAGGGGCGCAGGGAGAACCAGGGTGGGCGCTGCGCCGCTCTGCTCCGCCACCGCTTCTTAAGTCCTCCCGACCGCCGCCATCACGCTGCCGCTCCGCTCAGCCTCCCCCTCCCTCGGTCGGATGGAAACCCCGGGCGTGATGTCAGCCCTGCGCCCTGGGACCGAGCGGCAGGAGGAGGAGCTACGGCCAGTGGCGACGGGCAGCGCTGCCGGGCCGCTCAGACGGGGACAGCGGAGGCAGGATGGGCTGCTCGCCGCGCCGGGGGCCGGCGGGGCTGGCGGCAGCGCCCGCCCTCCCTGCGGCGGGGCGCGAGGTCCGGCGCGGCTGCAGCTCCCGTCCCCGTGTGAAGGCGCAGGGCGTGGCTCGGTCCGGAGGGGCGCCATGACCCGAGCGGGGCGGCCGCAAGCCCGGCGCGCGCCGCCCGTTACCGTTCTGCGCAGTATGGTATTTGTCTTTGCTCTGGGGTTTTCGGTGTAAAATCACGGCGACAAACGCGACCGCATTTGTTAGTCTAACTACGCAGTTACAAGTGGTACCGGGACGTATTTAGGAAGGCTTGGTGCGCTGCTGCTGGTAGGACGCTTGTCTCCCCGAGGACTATTCCCTGGCTGGGGGCTGGGCTTCCTCCTTCCATTTCAGAAGCTAACGCCCGCTCTTTTCAAAGTGATTAACGTGAGCCGTTTGCTTAACGTGCCTCACGTTCGCTATCGGGGAAACAAACCCGAAATAAAACACACAAGAAAAAAGTCATGTAAGTTGTGTGTTCAAATGTTCCCAGAGTGGCAAAGGAGAGTAGTGGCAGTTGAGTGGAAGAGTGTGCCTGTAAACAACGCAACGCCGCAGCCAAACACTATGTTGAAAAGAGGAAGCAACTTACCTGCCTTCTCCCCTTCAGAGGCACACGTACGCAGTTACGCTCTGTCACTCTCAAGGAGGATTGTGGGGTCACTACTGACTGACATCTGGCACCAGACCTTTGGACATTTATTTGTTTAACACCCTGCAAGAGTGAAAGAGGTCAAGATCAGCATGGAAACACAGTTTGCTCATCAACGAAGGGGAGCTTGAAGGAAGCAAGTCACTGTGTGGGTATACTAGAGGAAGGTGGTTAGAGTAGCTGTCACATCAATTCAAGCTTGAGAGTTGTGTTGGCCAGGAGCCAATGTCTGATCCACAGTCCATGAGCTGGAGACCTCTCGAGCCTATAGCTTACCTCATGGTTGCTCTTGCAGGGTGAGCAAAGCTGGTTGCCTCAGTGCTCAGTGGAGGGTGGGCAGCCAATGGATCCACCACCCTTCAGCTGGGTTGCTGGGGTTTCCTGGAGCTGCGCCTTCAGCTCACCAAGCGGGTTGTGGGATCGGCTGTCACGCACAGAGGCTCGCTGTCTGAGGAGCAGCAGAGGCTAGACGAGGCATATACATTAGCCCAGCTCTCAGGCATCATATAGGAAAGTACCCCAAAATTTCAGTGGTTGATCACAGAGAGTAATTTTTCCCCCTAGAGTTGAAAAAATGCACCAGGAATTGCTCAGACAAGAAAACAGCATTGAAGTTTATAAGAACACTATATTACACTAAGTTCATTACTGAAGCATTAAGTTTGCCTAAGTCAGCTTAAGGGAGAATATTTTATTGTGATAGACAAGAACACTGCAAGATCAATGGACTGAAGTTTAAATTCAAGAGTGTCAAAATGAAAGTAACTGTTTTAAATTAAGGTAATTAATACCAAAACACTTTACCAAGGATAGTTCAGCCCCTAATGGAAGGATTTTTATTACTGTTAGGGATTTGTGAATTTTAAGGAAAGAAACAGTAGAAAGCCACTGCCTTGTTCAACCAGAAGGGATAGGCCTTATGCAGAAATTGTGGACTAAAGCTGTTACCTGCAGCAAACAGGACAAAAGACCAAGTTGATAAGAATTTGGATACATGCTAGGTGTTAGATGTACAAATGATGTGACTTACATAGATGAATAATTTGAGTTACATAGATAAATAACTAAACAGCTTTCAGTCGGTTTTAGAGCTGGTTGCAAAACTCCCATAGGTCAATATAGATATGTAAATAACATAATTTACACCTTTAATATCAATATGATCCATAGAATCAGTAAAACCTTTAATAATGCAACCACACCTAAATACAAATAAAAGGAAATACATGAATTTAGCATCCCTTTCTGTTTACAGATTCTCTTTTACAAATGGCTACACTTTGTCTAGTTGGAGATATATAAAAAATGCTGAGGGAAGAAAGGAGATAGGGGAACAAAAAAAGAGAAAACTAAATAAATTCCAGCAATTCCAGTTGCTTAGCTACAGAATGCACTCTATTCTTTTTAACCATCCAAAAAGCTAAACATCAATAAAGAGGGCAGATGTTAGTCAAATTCCTCTATTTTTGCTATCCAACTTCCTCTCTTCAAGTTCCTAATTATTCACAAAGATACAGTGACTTTCATCCTTCTCTTTTCTTTGTTTCTCCTCCTTCCTGCCCCTCTGTAAGAAATCATATGTAGAAAATAGTTTTATTCTGCTAGAAAATATCTTTCCAGGCTGCTGCTTCGAGTCACGTGCATAATTTCATTTTGATACATGTTAATTTTTAATCCATAGTAACATCAACAATAGTAATCAGCTTCTGTTAACAAATGAAAGTAAAGTAGCATTCCCATAAGTCCAATAAGTTGGTTTAGCCATTAGTACAGGAGTTAACAAAAAACACCTATTCTTTCAGGAAAAGAATTGAGGGAGAAAGTCCAGGTTTTCAGTTTCACATGGCAACTAGTACTTTGTCTTTTGCATGGTTAGAGTTACTGTTGTGACAGTTTCTACATTTAAATATTGATCACACTGCACATACATAGTTTCCTTTGCAGGTTAAGGCCCCAAATCTTCAAACATTTTAAATATGAGCACAATTTCCTGGCATTCCTCCGAGTGTTTATGACCTCTGCTTCATTAAAAAGATGGTCATATTCTGCAAGATTGTCTGCACGGTAGGAAGGTATGACTGTACTTGTATTAAGTATATTTGTAATAGCTTATTTTAGCTATCAAAAGTAACTAACTGGGAACATATGACAGAATGAACATGAGCATTAATTAATAATCAGAGTCAGTGCTAGAGAATTTTACCAACAGCACTATCAAGATTGTAAACTTGTTGTCACATATAGTTCCATTTGCAGATGCACAGCACCGCTATCTTCTTCACAGTTATATGCAGCCCAGCATGTCAGATGTCCTTGGAAAGCTGCCTTGTGGTTGCTAGAAGTTTCTGGAGCAGGCAATGCTGTTTTAGATTAATTAAGTGATACCCACATACTTGCACCTGCTATGAACACCCTTTTGCCAGAAAGGCATTTATGTGTAAACTTTACCATAATCTGTTAGTATTGGGTAGTTGCTATAAAGTCTTTTTTTTTTTTTTTTTTTTTCTTCCCCCCCCCCCAGGACTTCAACACCAGTAGTTTTCATATCCAAATTAATAAGGTTAAACCTACCTCCTTTCCAATGAGGAGCAGTCCTTAGCTTTTTTTGCAGTTGCATCATTTAGTTAGAGGTGTGAGATGTCTTTCTGCTTCCTGTCTGTAGCAGACATGCTACTCTGTGTGGTCACTAACATGAATTGTTTCCTGAACACAGCAGTTAAAAATACTAGCCTACACTTTGCAACCCAGGAGATAACCTCCATTCCCTAAGTCTTCTAAATATGTGCTGTTCAAAGTGCTGTTTCTCAGGATGTATCTGCACGTGCCCTTTCATTTGTGTTTGAGAAATGAGGTTACATTTGGTAACCTCACTTGGAATCACTGCAATACGAGGCAGGCTTAAGATTCAAGCACAATGAATATCTGTTTCAGCAGGATATGAATTGAACTCCTAATTACAAAACTTGAAGAAGTCTACATTTTTAGTTATATTTTACTTAATAGCCGCCTTATCTTCTTCAGTTTGCTTTACCTATATTTTTTTGGTAGAGTTTCTCTGCTGCCTTGGAAATTCCCTTTGAAGGTATGGTTTCACAATGGTTTAAATTAACTGGAGTTAGAGCTGCTGTGATCCCATCCTCTTGTCTGCCATACCAGCCAAAAACTAGCCCCACTGAAAAATGATTGCTTTCTGGCCACTTTGACTTTGTGAACTAGGTCACCATACAGCTGCACATGTAGTGATCCTTGTGCAGTAAGATAGTAGCAGCAATTGTTACTTAGAGTGGTTAGAAATTGCCGCCACAGTTATCTGGAGATCTTTCTCCACGTCACTGTGAGATGGATTTTTCTTTCACATCAGGACTTGTTTGTATTTCATCTTTAACCAATTCCTTCTTTCCCAGATGGCATAGTAAAGTATGCATGACATTCCTATCTTAGCAGCATTTCACACCATAAATAATACTGACTTCTGATACACATAGCTTTTAGTTTGTACCAAGAGACAAATACATGTGATGCACAACATTTTAAGGACAACTGGACAAAGCTTTTTGTTATTACAGAAAAGCTATCACCCATGGGAATAAGCTGTCTTTTTCTGAACCTATTACAGCATCTAGCATCTCAGCATGCTTCCAGGATGTGGGTGAGAATATTTATTGTGCCTAAGGTGTCACTGATTTACCCCACCCCTATCCCCCCCAGCTGTTCTTGAGTTGCATTTGTGCTTGTAGACAAAACATAATCAATACACAATCCAAGTTAGGTGGACTGTTACACAGTTAGCACAATCCATTTCAATGTCTGTGTTTTCAGGTTATTTACCTTAACATATCTTTTCAATAGTGGTAGTGGTTCATGTTTATCACAGTATCTTATGTTAAAGAAAAGATTTATCACTGTTCTATTATTAACATTTAGAAGCTCTTTTGTACAAAGAAGCTTTTTCCTTTTTAAAGCAGTGAAGCCTTAAATACTAAATGTAGCGGTCTTTAGATAGACACAAGAAATGTCCTTAACATTTAACTACACACTAAGTTATGTATTGGTTTCTTCCCTTTTTCTTATCTTCTTTCTAAGCAACTCCCCCACCACACTTAGTACTTTGATTTTTCTCCTTCTACTTTTCAATTCATTCTAAAACATGTCCTGAAGAGCTCAAAGACCACAGTACTAGATATAAAAAAACAACAAAGATTTTCTTTCTCCTCAGTAGAGGTTACATGCAGCAGGCATAGCCTAGTTTGCCTGTTTTCATTCATTTCGTACCCCTACTGTTACTCCATTTCATTTTGCATTCTCCCTTTTAGTAAGAAACCATCAATAGCAATTTACATAGGTAAACCAATTATTATCCTGTCACTTAAATACTACATCTTTCTTGCCTTCTCCTTCAGTCCTCCTAGCTCTTTTATTTGCCACACCCAAAAACCCTTTCTCATTTACCTCCACTCCTCACTTGGGCTTCATCAACCAGCCAGCTGCACAATGCTAAAGGTTAGGGAGATTAAAATTTAGAAGAAAACAAAGGTGACAAAAAATAACTTCTTTTATAGAAGTTGCTAAAAGAAAAATAAAAAGATTCAGTTCTAGGAGAAAAAAGCTAGTCTAAATTTTTTATCTGTTTAGCCTGTGGGCCACTGTGAGAGTACTCTTGTTAGAAATCATTTTAGTTTAAATCCACTACTTGCTTAGGTCTTGTCTTCACATAGAGCTGATCAGAAGTAGTTATTTCAAAATAATTTTGTGTGTAGATACTTATATCATAGTAAGATACAAAGTTTTGTTAGCTTTAAATGTCATTAATTTGTATATACTTAAAATGCAGGCAGATTTGTTAACTGCAGAGATTGGAAACTGGAAATGTGGAAGAAAAAATGAGAAATCCTAGTGGCTAGTTAAATAAATTGGCTAAATTTGACCAACTAAGCATAGTTTTTTTAATAATTTATTTATAAATTTCTTAAATCATTCATGCAATCCCTTAAAAAATATGTAAGTACATCAGCTTCAAGTGAATTATTTTAAAGTTAAAACAAAATATAACAGCTTCATCTGGTACATGTGTGTACATAAATTTTCTTAACTATATGAGTTTAATTAAATTGAACAACAAACTGATAATTAGTCAAGTATGATTCAAGGCTTTACTTACACCTCATATACAGTACAATTAAATAAGCTTTTTACAAATTTCTGCCTTGTCTGGACAGAGTATCTGTACGTGATTGGAACATCTGAACAGAAACATTGGATCAGTGCATTGGCTGAATGTTTTGCTGAAAAGATCAAAGTAGTAATTAAAATAGTGGCATTTAAATGGTTATAATGAGGCTTTAAAGTTAACATCCATCAGGACAGCTGAGAAAAGTTCACACTTTTCTTTAGACTACTGTTTTGTTTGGTCTGTCTAAATTACCATTGATTTGTTGGAGGCATTAATTCTCTCCAAAAGCAGCTGCAGGGTGTAGACCTTGCCTGCCTTATAAGCATGGTGTCTGTTAGTCTAATCTTCTCAATGTTTAGTGAATTAGAGAAAGTGTAAACTGAGGTTGAAGTAAACTTTTTCTTTTTTCTCCCTCTTAGGCAATAACACTTGGTATTTTCAAGACAAAGATAAACCTATGACTATTTCTTGCAGAGACAACAGTAGACTGCTTTAGACTATGTTCTGGAGTAGGAGAAAGAAATTAATTCCTGGAGACTTACTTAATGACACAAAGCACTTATGTGTTTGCAGATAAAAATAATAATTCAGGCATCCAGAGTTAAAGGAGAAGCTTACAATAATGATCCTTCAAGCCACAAGTAGTCTTTGTATAAAGAATTGTCAGATGATAGTTTTAAACGTGGCTATTTTCTTGTAATCATACCATTTCTATAAGCCTTTTTTCTTTCAAGACAGACTGATCATATACATAGTAATTCTTTCACAGGATTTTTAAAATAAATAAGGAACTTTTCTATTGAGAAGAAGAGGAGCTTGTCATGCAGTCAATTCTAGATTTTTCATTCTTTTCGTTGTGCTTTGGAATCTGATAATGAAAGAAGTAGACTATTTTCTCTTAATTGCTTTGATATCTTCATTCTGTGATAATATTGCCAGTCTTTAGTTTCCTATAGTTTTCATATGTCTGGAAAGGGAAGGACATTTTCTGATATGAATGGAATGTGGATGGCCTTGCTTTGTTATGAATTTATTTATCTTTGGCCTATGCTTTCAATTCTTCCCACTCTGTTTTCAACAGTCTCAGATTGTTCTGCTCATGAAGGCGCAATTACAGCTGTTACTATAATTATTAAAAGTTGTAGCCTTAGCCCATGTCCATATTAGGAACCTGATAGTTTTAGGTCTGTGGGTTGTTTTTTGTTGGTTTTTTTTTTGCTTTGTTTTGTTTGGAGGCGACACACTTAGTACGTATAAAAGCCGAGAGGCGAGACATATCAAAGACAGAGTTCTTGCTATTTTAATTTGGGAATCTAGTAAAGCCTTCTTTGTTGCTGATGGTAGGAAGTGGTAACTGTTCTAACAATGACCTCTACTAAGTTCTGGTTTATAGCTGTCTATCATATGTGTATATTGAATTAGTCCACAAGGTAACTTAAAGAAAACTTTTAAAAGCCAAAATAAATACTGTAAATGCCCAG
Source organism: Phoebastria nigripes (assembly GCA_035582835.1). Lineage (NCBI taxonomy): Eukaryota > Metazoa > Chordata > Aves > Procellariiformes > Diomedeidae > Phoebastria > Phoebastria nigripes. Next base: position 457,417 of record JAYKAV010003048.1, read on the forward strand.
GTGAAATGAACAAGTCCCTGTAAAGATGTATGTTTGAAGTAGCCTATACTTCAACTAGCAGGCTTTTTGATGCACTACTTGAGGCTGGAGCTAAATACAATAAAGCCTGGTTTTAGATAGGTAGGTAACATTAGTGAAGCTTTTATAAATCAACCAATATCTTTTTAGTATATTAACTCTCACTTTGAGGCTCTGATATTATTTGTTTTCAAATGGTCTCACTTTTTGAAGTGATTATATTCATAATTAACTGATTTTGTTAAGTGTTCTAAATTTGCTTTCTAGTTCTAATTTTAGTTGAAAATTAGCTCATAAATTAAAAATTAACAAGTAAGTCATTGGCATATCTAAGTTTTGGCCAAAATCAAAGGAATCAAGAGAAGCTGAAGAACGGTGGGGACCCACAGTCAGTTAAATAAAAATAATTTCAGAATATTGAAATCTCCAAGCCTTACTGAGGCTACTCACTTTGCATGTGATAATCATCACTGTAAGCAGCCTAGTAATACCTCCTTTGTAGCTGTACAAATGGTTAACACTGCGATTGTGTTTCCTGGTCCTGTACACCAGGGCAGTTCCACTGCAGGTGGCAAACCATTGCTGAGCAACAGCAGCATCTTTAGACTATGTTTCCACTTGCCACCATTTTTCCTTTAGGACAGGTTGTGCTTTCTTGCAATGTTTATTGAATGCTTCAATTACCTGGAAAAGTATATGTGTTCAGTAGCAGCGTCCAAGACAGGATACAGCTTACTTTGATTCTCACCTATTGCTTTGAAAATCAGTATCTTATTTCAAAAGAGCACTTTGGTTTTAAAATCATTCAGGCTTTGAATGTAAAAACAGAGCTGGCTATTTTTAGAAAAGAAAACATGATGACATGAGCAGACCTAGCCATAATCACACCAGCTAGTAGATACCTTTTTCTTGTTTACAGAGTGAGGCTAGTTACCTTTGTTGCTGTTCATGCTGTACCTGGCAGTCTCCAAGTACTCGAAAGAAGAAAAACAAATAGGTGTTCCAGGAACAGCTAACTAAGATCTTTATTTCTGTGAACTTGTATCCTATATACCACCACCTCAGTCTCTGTTATGTTCACTGACCTTTCCCACTCTTCAACACCTCAAGTTCCTTTTCATGTCCACTAACTGTGCTGTGCTGAGGGGCGAGGGAGGGGGAAGGCTGGAGGAGTCTGATTTGGCTTTGTCAGATACCAGCTGATACCAGATACCAGGGGCATTCATTTAGACCTCTTTTTATAACCACAGACTTTATATTTTCAGAGCCCCTGCACTTTTAATAGACTTGGTTGAACTTGCTAGCTGATTTCAAAAGTTATTGTAGAAGAAGATAGGGAATGAAAAAGTAAATAGAGTCAATGCAACCATATGCTTTTTTTCATTAGGAAGCTCTACTAGAAGAAGAGTGCCAGTAATGCGTGGGAAAGAAACTAGCCAGTCTTTCGAAGGCTCTCTCTACTGTCCACTTGCAAAACACCCCTAAAAATCTAAGTTTAAAGTTACTTAAAACATCTCTTGAACAATCAAAAACCATCAGCTTCTACCTGTAGACTTAAGCCATTGTAAGTCTGTTTTAGACAGCTGTTATACTATTTCTAGGGTAGATTTCCTTTTTCAGGGTTTGCAACAGTAATATCATACAGGTCTTGTTCATCTGGCCCCTTTCTTGCTTTTCTTGTTTGCATGCTGATGTATCATGAACTTCTAGTGGTCTTTCCGATCAGTCCTCCCAAATTCAGCTGGCTGGCCAGCTGGCCTGGTTGGTAGAACGTTGGAAGGTGGAGTGCCACAGCAAAAGGCATGGTACTGGGCAGCCATCAGGGAATATGCACCTTGCTTAATGAACTCCCACCATAAGGCATTTTCTGTGCTCTAGGCCCTCCTCTGTGACCATGTATTATTGGGAACCTGCTTTTCATTTGATAAGCATTACTGTTATGTGACCTTATGCATAAAATGCCCATTCTTTGTAACATGTCACTGTAGCCTTGGATTTTATAATTCACTGGAAGTTAAGAGGCATAAAGTGTCATAACTATATGCCACTATATATAAAACGATATTTACACCGGAGCTTTTGCACAGCTATTTTAGTCACAAGCCTCCCCTACTCATATCCCAACCTGACATAGTTTGCACTACATTTACAAATGAAGATGTTTGGAGCTTCCCCTCAGCTACAAGAAGGCTACTCTTACCCATCAATTTTAACAAACCAATATATGTTACACTAGTATAGCTATTATACTTGGCCAAAACCTTGAACATTGTGCCTCTTGCATACTGGAGTAATGCAATTTTCTCACTAGAGCAACTGAAATCATGTATTGCCTTAGACTTGGTCCAAGTTGTATATGTATGTTGGTTGTTTTTTTCCTTCTCAGTTGTACCAGTATAATGGGTAGGTCATGCTAGCAGTTATACTAATGACTAGTCTTCTAGTACTTCAGTACTTTTAGTACTTTTAGGTGTAAATAAGTTTATAAAAAGTAACTTAGCGTTTTCAGTGTTTGAGTCTTCAGTTTAGACTAGCTCTGGGAAGAGTGGACAGCTGACTATAATTTTCAGCATGCAGAAGTTCAGCTCAAAGCTAAGGTTTATTACTAACCCTAGTAAAAAAAAAAAAACCTAGTTTTTTGCTGACAGAAAAAGTAGACCGAAGAAATCAAAGGAATCGTATGTGAACTGTTTCTTCCAGTTACTACAGGAAGGGTAAACAGGGACTCCGTCTGAAAGAGGAATCATCCTTCTGTACTTAACCATGTAACATACAAAACATGCAGAGGTCTGTTTTAAAGGCCTGCAGTATATTGCTGTATGCAGCAATAACAATTGGGGGTAGACCCATAACTTTGATGTAGAGAGTGGTGAAAAACAATGATTTTGAAGCTGAGAAGAGTGCAACAAACGCAAAATATATTCATTCCTTCAAAGCGTTTGTACTGTCATTAAGAATTTGATCCTCCAAATTTTTCTGTGAGGCAGTATTACCCCAGGTTGTAGTAAGAAAATGAAGACTAAAAGTACTTACACAATAAATAAGAATTAAGATGATACAATAGCAGCGGAAGAAAAAAAGACTACAAAATGTTAATCTGCAGGGACTTTACAGCAAGACATTAAAGACATAACAGTGTCTCTGCATCTATTTTCTTAAGACACTAATTGCATAATTCATTTACTGCTAATGTAAATAAAAAAAGGGCAATGGGACCTTCTGAAATTTTTGAGGCCTTGTCTGAGACAGTTCATTAATGTATTGAAATGTAGATCTCTGTCTTAGGGTATTACCTACAAAATGGGATAAAATTTCTTTCTGAAGTTATCAATACTGAGTTTTAATTCTTCTACCAAAAGATTATAGAAGTTAATGACTGTACAGCTGAGAACTCACTTTAGCAGGAAGAAACACCTTAGAGCCAGGAATCTGCTAACTGAGGTAGAAGAGGGCTAAGTCAACCCTAAAACCCAAAGAAACGTAAGAGAAATAACTTTGCTGTCAAGCTATCGTTTAAGACTCCACTGTCCGGTCACAAGAGGCAAGGAAATAGGGAGAGAGGGTTTACATCATGTGCTAGAAAATATCAAGCTGTATGTGAGAGCAGGAGCAGAAAAGATAAAGTTCTGTGAGTTCATGGCAGGTGTGAACTGTAGAGGCAAATTAGAAAGCCTCATAGACTTGCTTAGAAGGTGGTGTGGCTAAGGAGAAATTGAAATGTGAATTTTAACATTTTCTTTTTTGTTTGTTTGTTTCTGCTACAATCTGCAATTTTAAGTAAACAAGTTATTTTGTCCTTAGAACTTGTCTTTTAATGAAATGGAATCCTTTTATCTGAACTCTTCTGTTTCTTCATGGTGACAAATTCCACTACGTGTGGTGGGTTGACCTTGGCTGGCTGCCAGGTGCCCACGGAGCCGCTTTCTCACTCCACCTCCTCAGTAGCATGAGGAGAAAATAAGCTCACAGTTCGAGATAAAGACAGAGAGATCACTTACTAATTATGGTCCCAGGGGAAAGAGACTAGAACTTGGGAAAAATTAATTTAATTTATTGCTAATTAAAATAGAGTTGGATGGTGAGAAACAAAGATGGAAAACCTAAATCACCTGCCCTTCACCCTCCTATTTTTCACAGGCTCAACTTCACCCCTTCATTCCTGACTCCTCTACCTCCTCCCCCTGAGCGGCGCAGGGGTATGGGGAATGGGAGCTGGGATCAGTCCATAACAGTTCCTCTCTGCCACTCCCTCCTCCTCACAGTCTTCCCCTGCTCCAGGGTGGGTTTTCCCCATGGGATACAGTCTGTCAAAAACTGCTCTAACATGGGTTGTCCACAGGCCACAGTTCCTTCAGGATAAACCTGCTCAGGCATGGGCTGTCCATGGGCTGCAGGGGAATAACACTTCCACTGAGGTCTCTTCCACAGGGTGCAGGGGAATCTCTGCTCCAGTGCCTGGAGCACATCCTCCCCTCCTTCACTGACCCTGGTGTCTGCAGGGCTGTTTCACGTATTTCTCACTGCTCTCTCTCAACTGTTGTGCAGCATTTTTTACCATTTCTTAAATAAATTTTCCTAGAGGTGGCACCATCTTGGCTGAGCGGGTCAGCTGTGCCCTGCAGTGGGTACATTGGAGCAGGCTGGGACCGGCCTCTCCTCACCTCAAGAGGCCACCCTTGCAGACCACCCCAGCTACCCAAATGTTGCCTTGTAGACCCAAAACACTAAGATATTAGGTCACTTTCACAGTAACCAGAACTCAAAAATTATCTCCAAAAAGTATCTCCAAAAGGTTTCATATTGTAGCCCCAACTTGAGCTACTCAGGCTGCTTGAGAGCTTGTACTCCAAAATTCTGGGAGTAAGAAGTTTTTTCTGGTGGCTGACAGTACCTGGCTATGCATCCAGGTAATGGCGGCACTCCTGAGCCTGGAAGGGAGTGTGTAGTATTTGTTGAAGGACTGGATAGTCCTTCCAAGCACAGCTTGGGAGACACAACTCAGGACTGATTTTTGTCCCATGGAGGGCCATGAATTATGCGTGCACCAAGATGTGGGTTATGCAACAGAGGTTTAGCAATTCTTTCTTCCTTTTGATGGCCCTAACACAGCCATTTGCTGAGATGCTCCTCTATTTCCTGAGGAAATCCTAGTAAATTGCTAGCTGTGTGGCAAGACTTTGAGGGGTCTGATGACTGGAAATAAGAACACTGTATTGTATTGCAGGAATTGGTGCTCTTATATCCTTGCATTTACATGTGTAAAATGTAAAAAGCTGCGCAGCAGCAGAATGCAGGAGGTATGGAGCTGGCTGTGAACACAAGTTGTGCCTGCCTGTCTTTCCATCAGAGGAGGCTGGGAACAACTGGCCCCTCCACGACTAATGGAACTTCCCGTTCTTTAATGCACACAAGATCTGGAGGGAACTGGCAAAAGGCTTCCACCTCTTTCAAACCCAAGTAAGACTCAGTGTCTGAAATTTAAAACAGTCTCCCAAAAGAGGCGGCAGTAAGGAACTGGGAACCATGTATGGTTTTATATATGTTTGTAAGGTTGGGCATGTGCTTGCTTTTAGCATGATATTCAAGACAACAACATGAGTAAACTTATGTGTTGGGATGGTGGCAGACCAGATCCTGGGTGTTTCAAATTAGGCGTGCAAAATTACTGGACATCTTGTCTAAGTTTCTGCAGTATGGCTCTCGAGGTACAGAACGGAAGTAAAAGCATTGCTGTACCTCAGAGAGATTTCATCAAGCTTAGTAAATTATTATGAAACAAGAAGATGCAATAATACTGTTTGTTAAAAAAAAGCCTCAGAGGAAATTAATACCTTTATATTCATGGCAGGAGTGCATTTGGCCATTCCGTGTTTTTAAATGGAGAACATTCAGTGATATGGATACTAAACATTCCTCTGCATACTGGGTAAAGCAGCAGTGTTGTGTCATTTCAATGTGTGACTGTCTTTAAGAGGCCCTTAATCATTTAAAGAAACTAACAACTTAAAATTTAGAAAATGTCAGTTCAAGTATACATGGACAGGCTTAATCCAATCTTTTATTTGGGAAATACATATACAAATACATGAATTAGAAATCCTACTGCAAAAATACATCTACATTTTTTGGAATATCCATTTAAAAAAGAAAAAAAAAATCAAACCCCAAAACTTTGTTGTTGAAGTAACTTGTTTTCTTCTTTTTTTTTTTTTTTTTTTTTTTTTTTTTTTTGCATTGAAGACATGAGGAATACAATAATATGACCAAATTAGTGAACCATACCAGGTGTCCTCATTTGAAATAAACCATTAGTGCTCAATTAGTTGATTCTCCTGATCTTTAGCTGCAGTATGTGGTATCATGATGATTCTCACTATTATTACACTGTTATTACAGATATAAAAAAACATGTTCACTTTAAATGACACACCTCAATTCAGCTGTTCACGCAAAATGCTGCTTTAAAATTTTTTTTGTGAATGAAGATACTTTCATACACAAGAAATTCTACCACATCTTTCTATACGCACAGACTTCAAATACAGAGACCCTGCTCTCCCCTCTCTCCATCTTTTAGATATCAAAAGTTTGTTTAAAAAAATAAATTGGATTACTGAATTTGGAACAGACAAAGTACTGAATTTTAATTGAAGAAAAAAAAAAAAGAACATCTTAGATTAGGATAAAATAACAATTTCTGTTTTAAAAGTCCAGGAAGTCCAATAGTGCTCTTAACTTTCGACTTTGATTTTGGCTATAAGTACCAGACAGGAAAATATTTTCACAATATTAAATATCCTGGTTGTGTAGAATAGGAATGAGTGCTACCTTCAGTTTATTTTAATTTCATATGGTATACCAAGCAATTTGACAAATAATTTAAAATATATGCTGACGTTAAGGAAGCACATGCATATGTATTCAAAGGGAGAAAACTATTTACTTATTCTGTATATTATCAAATTTTATTCCTGAGCTCCAAAAATGAGATAAATGTTAAGACTAGTGAGGAAGACAGAATGCCACAAAATATAAAGAGAAGTATGTGCATGTGCCTTGCTTTGGTACACTCTGTTGCTATGAAAAAAATCCAGAGTTGCATTTATGAAAGTGGGGAGTTAAATAGTGATTTTGAATTGGTTAAGATCACACAGCTGTGTGAGACAGATCTGGCAATTAAGCAAATTTTTCTTTGATACAGGAATAGAGATGGATTATGCTTTATGAGATATCCTATGGTGGACAGCAGAGATTTACCTTCAAAATGATGTAATTGAAGATTTCTCACACTGATTTTTAAAATAATATCTATTTTAAAACTGTTTTTTTACTCGGTATATCACAGTCATGTGATGTAAGTCAAACCGGAAAAAAGCTTGTTACGACTGATGATTCCAAAACGTGAATTCTTCTGTTGGAAAATAAAGATACTGTTTTATAACAAGCAAATGAAGGAATTGAACCAGCTTGTCATAAATGGTTATGTATAAATAAATAAATATGTCTTAAAGTAATTCTTCCACTAGATAAGACATATTTGCTGTTGCAGTGCTGTGGTTTTGGGGTTTTTGTTCGTTTGTTTATTTGGATTTTTTAAATTGTTTTGACAATCAGCACTTCAAAAAAAGCTTAGGGGCCCATGGATAGCTTGTAAATGAGAATGATAGTATCTATGTCTCTACCTTTGTTAGAGAAGCCTGGATTATAATATGGATACATGTTGCTTCCTTCAATACACACTAATTCTTTCACATCTTTAAAGGATCTAGAATTCTGAAGTAATTGTGTTATGTAAAAGGGAGCATTGTGGAAAGTTGCTTGCAAAGGATGATATTAATGCTGGTTCTCCTTTGTATTTACAAAGCAAAGTTTAAGGATTTTGTTAGAAGCAGTCATCAATCATTCTACTAGAATGTAAGATACATCACTGTTTTTTCCATTATAAATTTAAAAACAGTGATAGTGAAAGGCCTTACTCATGGCGAAACACAGGATCCAATACTGGTAGCTCAGGTGAGAAAATCTTAGAGCAAGGATATTCCCTAAAATCTCTAAAATAAATGCAATTTCAGTCAAAAGTTCAGCTTAAAAGTCTTCTTTTGCTGCTGTAACTGAAGCAAAAAGGCTTTTATAAAGTACACTTTTGTAATAATAAACTATGAGTACAGGTGAAGTAGTAAATGTGGTTCTGGAGGACTAAGCAGGTTGGTATAAATTCAGCACAGCTATCAAAAATGGTTGAAACACCATGAAAATTGGAACTTCTCTGTATCTACTTGAGGAAACAAAATAATTTAGTAACGTTTAAAATCCTAGATTAAAAGAGGTACAGTTCTAAGAAATGTTAGAAATCCAAGCTCAGCTCAACAAGAATTTTCACATTTACCAGCTACTAACACCTATAAAATTGCTCCTGCCTTACCCATACTGAATTTGGTAGTTAACAATTTTTTTTTAATAGAATAAAAGATGGGAAAAATTGGTTTTCTGAATCATTCCTTTCTTCCAAGAAAATGTGAAGAGGCTGCATACTCATTTGATCTAAAAAATAAATACACCCACCCCTCCACCCCCCGGTATGGTAATACATTTTTACTTCCTGAGCATGTCATTCTTGAGTCCCTGCCACTTCAGTTGATATGATTCCATTGCCTTTGGCAAACTCACTCTCTAGCCCCGCCCCCTCCCTAAGTTAGGAGCAATGAAAGCAAATTTGAGTAGAAAAGCTTTTCTACTAAGAGATTTGAATGAGAGCAAATGGTTTTCACCATATTAGAAATCTTGTATTAAGTATCAGCCTGTGCAGAACTGGTGTCATTTTAATTGCAAGTCAAAATGATGCTGTAAAAATATAAAAGCTTGCAAAGATCTTTTTACAGTTTAGTATGGGAATAACGTGACTTTCAGAATAGATTTAATATTGAGATAATGCAGCCTTCTATTAGGCAAAACCAGCTCAATTGTCTTAAAACTTCTTTCTTGTAAGTCATTAGCAACTTCCCTATGTACCTTTTTAAAGGCATTTGTTAATCAAGTAGCCCAATGTTTACTGTGTGTAGCAGATGCAAGTTGCAGGCATAAGCCTTGGTGAATGTTTTAGAATCATTGCATATACTATTTATGCCAAGGCAGAAATTTAACTGTCTTCAGTAGGCTTGTGTGAACTGCATCAAACAGGCTCATGAGCTATGAATGACCTCTTATGCCCTGTCTTGCATGATCTTTGAGTAATTTCCTATATATAAATTTATTGTTGATGAGGCTTTGGCAGAGTGCATGGTTCTGACTTGTGAATACTTCCTGTGGGTTCAGGGAACAGAGATCTTCCCAGATGCAAGGTAATAGACATGAACAAGTGCTTTACCTTTATTAAAATTATTTATGGGCAAAGTTTACTGCTGAATGAAAGTACAGAGTTGCTAATGTGGTAGAGGACCTTTGTTTCCTTACTCCTCATTACTTCACATCATGCTTGCAAAGTCTTAGACTTTCTAAGACTCAATTCTAGATACAATTCTAAGAACTGTATAAGAAATTCAACATTTTTTTTTTTTACTTGAAAACTTATGCCGAAGTTTGTAGTTCTGTGTACATGGGAATACATGCTGAGCTATGAATGAGATTCAAAATACGGATTTGTCAAAATGGCCTGTTATTTTATACAGCTGTTAGAAATAACACAAGTGTAATATTTTTCAATGAGTTTGTAATATTGTACTTCAATTTTGTTTAATTTAAGTTACAGCTTAGTGAAAACTTTCTTTAAATACATGATAAAAGGAAATTTTTTTTAGAGACACTTATGAATTGATTGAAAACCTAGAAGTGATCAGCAGTCTCTAACAGTTAATTTAATAATTGAAACAATGTCCCATTGTAGGCTTTAGGCAAAAGGAGCTACTTAGGCCAAATCCTAAATTTTGAGGTATGTTCTTCCTGAAGTTTTAATAAAGACAATAAGTAACAGTTAGGTTGTTATGACAGGTCACAGAATTTCACATGGAGTGTAGTTCCATGTCTGAAAGAGAATAGGGGATTGCTTCTGATGCATTCTTATGATGTGTTCAGGATAATGAAAAATCTTGCTGTGCCTAAGTTATTTGCTCATATCCTTCTAAATGTCATGTATTGGTATTTTCACTAATGTATACAATATTACTGTATAATGTTGATCTGTTAGAACAGGGATAAAATGGTTCAAAGTTTCAGGGAGATCATCTTTAATAAATAGTTCATAATATATATCCTTCTAAGTGGAAGAGTACTAAATATGACATTAATTGTGATTTGGATAGGTTTTTAGCTATGACAGCTTGTCTTGCAAAAAGATACTTTGAACATAGACATTTTATTAGGTGGCCAACAAACAGAGGGTCAAAGGCAGAAGTGTGCCAGTGTTGACTAATTTCTCGCCAGTGTCAAACTGGGACCGACTTTCCTGAGTCAGTGGATTTACGTCAGTCCTCTCATAGTGTAAGTGTGCCTAGTGTCCTCTGCAACAGCCAGAAAGGTTTTTGGCAGATGGGAAAGCAGCACTATATCTTCAGCTGTCATCCAGGAGAGTGGTTTTTGAGGTGAACCTTTCCTGCTTGTGTCCTAGCAAGAGAATGATACAAGGTGAGGATTCGAAATGAAGTTAACAGTGGCTGGAAGTTTGATAGCTGGGTTTAGAAGGAGTATTTAGGAATAACCACCTATACAGTTTCTTTAAAGAAAAGGTTAAAAAGCAACTTAATTATGGTCTATGTATACTCAAGGAAAGGGTTTTTGATAATAGCCAGCTTTAGATTCACCTGGAGGTAAAGAAGCATTTTGAAATCCATTTTTGGGGGGCTGAAATTAGACATTCAGACTAGAAATAGGGTAGCTTTTTGACAGCAATTGGAACATAGTATAAAGGGATCAACTAAAGATTCCTGATGTTGAAGTGCCTATATATGTGCAAGGCGCCTTACTTGCAAATGTCCTAGGTTCAGACCCATGACAAACTTGATGCAGAAACTGGTGGTTACAGAGTTTTGGTCTCTATGGCTTAAAATTTCAGACTAGATTCTCAAAATGGTTCCTTATTTGTCTTAAGTATCTGTGTTTCAGTATTTTAGCACCTCCAAGGTAGTTGGGTTTCTGTATGGCCTGTTATTTATGGGTGCCAAAGTCTGACTCTGAAGGAGTATTTAACTCACTTCACTAACTGGAAATTCTGCAGTTTTCCCCTTTGCTCTTTCTGCTTCATTATTACTCAAAAAGGGACTTCCTCCAGTGGATACACATCGTTTGCCTTCCCTTACTTTTAGGTCATGATGGGCTGGTTGCTGTCCTCCATTTTGAAGATCACATCATTAATTCTTCTGATTGTTTTCTACTGTATAGTGGTGTTTGGGTGGAGCAGGGAGTATATGCAGAAGCACTAGAGCCTGTTCCCACAGTTAGAGATGCTATCTGTGGTAATACAAATATAAATTGGTTTTATGATTTATTACCAAATGCTCTGGAATTAATTTGGAGGGGAAAACACCATACCTGTGTGAGTGTTTCTCTGTTATTTGCTAGTCATATTTTTTATTTGAATATTATTTCATCACTGTAAGAATATAATTGGTCTAATTTATGGTGGTAACAATATCTACAAACAGGAGAACAAATATCTGTTTCACATGCTGTGGTAATCTCATGTCACTCTCAAGTATTCCAACCCATTTGACCCTATAAGAGTAGTAGTTCTAGTCATAAGGGAATTCCTGTTTTGGTTTTCTTAGGCTGTGGTTATGTAGAGAAAAATCATCTTAAGGACTGCAAAAATTACAAAATGGATTTGTTAATAGAGAATACTCTGTGATTACTGCCATTCTTTCTTTATATGGCTGAAGACTTTTAAAAGTACAGAAGGCTGTCCGCTGATCTCCATACAGCTTTACTCAAAGCAGTTGTTAACCAGGGCTTAAACCAAGGTTTATGCGAAACATACTGAGCTATTTACATATGTTTGCTAGAATAGTGGATGCTATTATTTTTATGAGAAGAATTGCTTTAATGTCTACCAGTTGGTTTCATAATGATGGCACAGGAAAAGTTAAAAAATGACTTGCTGCTTTCTGTTTTAGCAGGGGAACTGTGAATGCATAATATTTTAAAGAACAGTTTTCCCATTGCTAGTGGTCACTGCTAAACGTCTGTTCTTACCTTGAGATGTACACAAATATAGTTATTATTCCTGATATTACTAATTTTAAAGTATTTAGTGCCTCAAACCCACTAAGAAATGGAAACTCTGCAAGATGATCTATGGAGTGAATAAGCAAGCTGGTTAAAGAGGTGCTTCTTGCTGTTTGGATTAATTTGTTGTGAATCATAGAACATATAAGAAGTTACACACAAGTAGATAACAACTATACACTTTATATAAAGATGTGTTGACACCAGCCAGCAGCTAAGCACCCAGCCAGCCACTCACTCTCCCGCCTACCTCTCCCCTCCCTCCAGTGGGATGGGGTACAGAATTGGGAAAGCAAAAGCAAGAAAAAATTATGGGTTGAAAAAAATGACATTTTAGTAAGTGAAGAAAAGAGGGAAAAAAGAACAAGTGATGCAAAGGCAGTTACTTGCCATCTCCAACCAGCACATCAATGTCCAGCTCATCTCTGAGCATTGGCTACTTTGGAAAGACTGCACACCCAGTTTTTGCTGCTGAGCATGTCATTATATGGCATGGTATTTCCATTTGGTCAGTTTGGGTCAGCTGTCCTCGCTGTGTCTCCTCCCAGGCTCTTGCTCACCCCTGGCCTACTCCCTGGGGGGACAGAGTGAGAAACAGAGAGGGCCTTGACTCTGTGCAAACACTATTCAGCAATAGCCAAAACACTGGTGTGTTATCAACGCTGTTTTGGTCACAAATGCAGAGTACAGCACCATATGGGCTGCTATGAAGAAATTTAACTGTATCCCAGCCAGAGCCAGTACAGGTATACATTTACCTGCAAGTGATGTTTTTGGACTATAATGCATAACTATTATTATTATGCAACTTACTAGACAGTCTTAACATTTACTGCTTAGTTGCTACTTCCTATTTTCTCTATGCACAGAGCTTTATTAGATCTCTAAAATGCTTTCAAGCACAGTTCTGTTATGCAAAGTAAGTTACAGTTTCTGTACGCTTCACTGAGACAGCTTCCTTTGCAATGATCCCCAGCTGCATTGTGTGAAGGTGAACGATAGAGGAGAAAACACTTTTGCTGTTGTGCCTTGGAGAGATATTCTAGACAAGGAAATTGTATAAACAACAGAGACAGAAAGTGCTTTTAACTTCACTAATACAGTGGAAGGGCTAGAGTGACTGCCACAAATCATTAGGGTAGAAGAGCTGAAGCTGGAACTAGTAGTTACTTATTATGCAGACACTGATTATGGATTCACAATCCAACATTGTCCAGGTCTGAAAATCGTAGGGATTTTAGATACTGAAAGCCAGTATTATGTATTTATCTTTTGGTTTTGTTTGTGCTATGATTAGAATTGGGCAACTTTTAAAAATAATTTAAACTAATGTTACCTGCCCTTAACTCCTATTATCTGTAGGAAATTTGTATTTTTACATCCAAATTATTTACAGCATTTCTTGAAACCATCTTAAAATCTTATCAAAACTTTGCAAATATGTGACTGTAAGTTCAAAGCACAAATGCAGTGCAATTTAGACATCAAAGTCTGCTTTCAGTTTTTGAGGAGCTCTATCTAACTTAATTTATATTACCTTAGTTATGGCTATGATCTCCATCTGCTACACTAACAAATTTATGAGAGTTACTTTCCCCTGGTAAAGAGTAATTGCTTTCCCTACTCTCTTGCATTTTTTTCCCCTCCTAGACAACAAGATTGGCTGAAAGGAAAAACTCATTTAGGTAGAAAAAAATTGAAATTGACTAAAAAAAAAAAAGAACACTCTGGTAAAGAGCACCTAAAAGATATTTTGATGTGGGCAATTAACATTTCCCCTGGAACAGAGCATGGTAACTTCCTTCTTTATTAGAAGCCAAGAAGGACATGTTGCTTTCAAGATTAAGCAGTGCTCAGATTCTACCTTCTTTTTTCTTTTTTCTAATGTCCTTTATGTCCCTTTCATATGGTAAATCATCTAAAGAAACAGCAATGCATGGTGCTGTACACATTATGGTTGATCTGAGCTGTTCTTAGTCCTGGATAAATTATAGCTAAAAGCCAAATCCAAATAGGAAACAGAAGAGCATAGCAATCTATGTAACAAATGAAAACTCTTGTATCAAATATTTTTAGAGGGATAAAGGGATTATATAGCTAAGAAAAAGTAAATTTTATTTTCAGTAACTTAAAGGCCTTAGTATTCTGAAGTTACTAACTAAAAAAAAAAAAGAAAAACCTGAAAAGAAACCAAACTCCCAAGGCCCCAAATCCAGTCTCTGTATGAAATCTTTTGCCAAACAGAAATCCAATTTGGTATTGCAACATCACTGGAATTATCATAGATCCATATGAAAAAAATTTTGACCTCTTCCACACTATCAAAATGATGGAGAAGATCAGTTATTCAGCCTAAAGGCACATTTGAGCATTCTCGTTACACTCAAAATAAGTACTATGTTCTCTAGCTGTAATCTTATGTACATTGTTAAGCCAGTTTTGGTTCTGTAGTTTCCTGTATGCTTACTTGGCAAATATTGCCTTTGGGTTACTACAAAATGTACATCTCAGCCAAGCTGCACTAGCATTGCAGCATGGCTGATCCTGTTCTAAAATTCCTCATCTGCTCTGAGGTCCTATACAAAATCTTTCTGTGAAAAGGAATGCAAATGTTGAATGAGGAAAGACTTACCCTCTTAGTTTGTTATACTGTTCTTCACACCTTTTTTCTTCAATTTAATCACTATCCCTGCTTTGCTTTGGCTCCTCAGAGAAATTGAGACTCAAATATGCATATCGAGTAACAAGTATTAGCAATGCACTACAAAGTTAGAATCATAGAATCATTTAGGTTGGAGAAGTCCTTTGAGATTTGAGTCCAACCGTAAACCTAACACTGCCAAGTCCACCACTAAACGATGTCCCTAAGTGCCACATCTACACATCTTTTAAATACCTCCAGGGATGTTGACTCAACCACTTCCCTGGTCAGCCTGTTCCAATGCTTGATAACCCTTTCAGTGAAGAAATTTTTTCCTAATATCCAATTTAAATGTCCTCTGGCACGACTTGAGGCCGTTTCCTCTCGTCCTATTGCTTGTTACTTGGGAAAGAAGACAGACACCCACCTTGCTACAACCTCCTTCCAGGTAGTTGTAGTGAGTGATAAGGTCTCCCCTTAGTCTCCTTTTCTCCAGACTAAGCAACACCAGTTCCCTCAGTCGCTCCTCATAAGACTTGTTCTCTAGACCCTTCAGCAGTTTCGTTGCTCTTCTTTGGACACGCTCCAGCATCTCAATGTCTTTCTTGTAGTGAGGGGCCCAAAACTGAACACAGTATTCGAGGTGTGGTCTCAACAGCGCTGAGTACAGGGGGACAAGCACTTCCCTATTCCTGCTGGCCACACTATTTCTGATACAAGCCAGGATGCCGTTGGCCTTCTTGGCCACCTGGGCACACTGCTGGCTCATATTCAGCCAGCTGTCGACCAACACCCCCAGGTCCTTTTTCTGCTGGGCAGCTTTCCAGCCACTCTTCCCCAAGCCTGTAGCATTGCATGGGGTTGTTATGATGTGAGTGGAGGACTCAGCACTTAGCCTTGTTGAATCTCATACAGTTGGCCTCGGCCCATCGATCCAGCCTGTCCAGATCCCTATGTAGAACCTTTCTACCCTCAAGCAGATCAACACTCCCACCCAACTTGGTGTTGTCTGCAAACTTACTGAGGGTGCACTCGATCCCCTAATCCATGATAACGGTATTAAACAGAACTGGCCCCAGTACTGAGCCCTGGGGAACACCAATTGTGACTGGCCACCAAGTGGATTTAACTCCATTCACCACAACTCTTCGGGCCTGGTCATCCAGCCACTTATTTACCCAGTGAAGAATACGCCTGTCCAAGCCATGAGCAGCCAGTTTTTCCAGGAGAATGCTGTGGGAAACGGTGTCAAAGGCTTTACTAAAGTCCAGGTAAACAACATCCACAACCTTTCCCTCATCCACTAAGTGGCCCATATTGTTATAGAAGGAGATCAGGTTAGTCAAGCAGGACCTGCCTTTCATAAATCCATGCTGACTGGACCTGATCACCTGGTTGTCCTGTATGTGCCATGTGATGGCACCCAAGATGATCTGCTCCATAGCCTTCCCCATCTCTGAGGTCAGACTGACAGGCCTGTAGTTCCCTGGATCCTCCTTCTGGCCCTTCTTGTAGATGGGCATCACATTTGCTAACCTCTGGTCAACGGGGACCTCCCCGGTTAGCCAGGACTGCTGATAAATGATTGAAAGTGGCTTGGTGAGCACTTCCACCAGCTCCCTCAGTACCCTTGGGTGGATCCCATCTGGCCCCATAGACTTGTGTGTGTCTAAGTGGTGTAGTGGGTYRCTAACCATTTSCCCTTGGRTTATGGGGCCTTCAYTCTGYTCCCYRTCCYYGTCTTCCAGCTCAGGGGGYTGGGTACTCCGAGAACAACTGGTCTTACTATTAAAGACTGAGGCAAATAAGTCATTAAGTACCTCAGCCTTTTCCTCATCCTTTGTCACTATGTTTCCCCCCACATCCGATGAAGGATGGAGATTCTCCTTAGCCCTCCTTTTGTTGCTAATGTATTTATACAAACATCTTTTATTGTCTTTTACTGCAGTAGCCAAATTAAGTTCTAGTTGGCCTTTGGCCCTTCTAATTTTCTCCCTCCATAACCTCACAACATCCCTGTAGTTCTCCTGAGTTGTCTGCTTCTTCATCCAAAGTTCATAAACTCTGGTTTTTTTCCTGACTTACAGCCAAAGCTCTTTCTTCAGCCAGGCCGGTCTTCTTCCCCTCCGGCTCGTCTTTTGGCACTTAGCAACAGCCTGCTCGTGTGCCTTTAAGATTTCCCTCTTGAAGAATGTCCAGCCTTCCTGGACTCCTTTGCCCTTCAGGACTGCCTCCCAAGGGACTCTGTCAACCAGGCCCCTAAACAGGCCAAAGTCTGCCCTCTGGAAGTCCAAGGTAGCAGTTCTGCTAACCCTGCTCCTTACTTCTCCAAGAACCAAAAACTCTATCATTTCATGCTCACTACGCCCAAGACGGCCTCCAACCAGCACGTCACCCACAAGTCCTTCTCTGTTCACAAACAACAGGTCCAAGTGGGGCGCCTTCCCTAGCTGGCTCAGTCACCAGTTGTGTCAGGAAATTATCTTCCACACACTCCAGGAACATCCTAGACTGTTTCCTCCCTACTGTATTATATTTCCAGGAGACATCTGGTAAGTTGAAGTCCCCCATAAGAACAAGGGCTAGCGATTGTGGAACTTCTCCCAGCTGCTTATAGAATATTTCATCTGCCTCTTCATCCTGGTTGGGTGGCCTATAACACACTCCCACCACGGTATCTGCCTTCTTGGCCTTTCCCCTGATTCTTACCCATAAACAGTCAACCCTTTCATCACCATCATCTAGCTCTAGACAGTCAAAATTCTCCCTAACATACAGGGCTACCCCACTGCCTCTTCTTCCTTGCCTATCCCTTCTGAAGAGTTTATAGCCATCCATTGCACCACTCCGGTTGTGTGAGTCACCCCACCATGTTTCCATGATTGCAATTATATCATAGTTTTCCAGCTGCACAATGGCTTCCAACTCCTGTTTGTTGCCCGTGCTGCGTGCATTGGTGTAGATGCACTTCAGTTGGGCTATTGATCCTACCACCTTTTTTTGGGGAGAAGCCCTAATTCCTATGTGGCTGTTCTCAGGTGCTTCCATGGTTTCTAACACATCAATAACCCTTGCATCTTTGCTGCTGCATGGATCTCCATCCCCTACCTCCACTGAGATGGCAGACTGAAGGACCTTGCTAGCACACCATTCCTCAAACATTGGCGTGCCGCCTCCAGGCTTATCCCTAGCGAGCCTGGTTTTATTCCTTTACCCCTTCAAATCTAGTTTAAAGCTCTTTCAATGAGCCCTGCTAACTCCTGCATAAAGATCCTTTTCCCCCTTTGAGACAGGTGTACCCCATCTGTCGCCAGCAGGCCTGGTGTCCTGTAGACTGACCCATGATCAAAACCCCGAAATTAGCATGTGTTCTGGATTATCCTCTGTCACTAAAAACAGTGACATTGAGACAACCGTGTTCTGAGCATGAATTAGTACATGAGATGATTAGATATAAAGTAACTTCCTTACTAGTACTAAGATGCAAATGCATAACTTGCTATATACCAGGACTTTAAGTTCAGCTGCCTAAATTCCTGTAAACTTGTACCAGCAGGACTAAACCAGTATCTTTTTAATTTCCTCCTTTTTAGCCTGCAATAATATATTAAAAAAAAATTAGATACTAATAATACTACTATTACTACTATTACTAATAATACTAATACTAATACTGATACTGATACTAGTACTAATAATAAATTCTGTAACACGTTTAGCTTTACCACAGTAGCTGCTAACTATAGGACTGGACTGAAAACTTCAGAAATGTTGATACTTAAAACTACATACTTCGAGATTTTGGCTCCCTCTAGTGAAAAAATCCATAGGCATTCAAGTGACGCGTTGGGTCCCCCATTCAGATATGAAAGGGAAAATCATTCCAGGATGTTTGACTAATGCATTGTAGCAACTTGATCTGCTACACAAGGTGATCAATGCGGGACTTTGCTGACATAAGTTTCAGTACTGGATGATCTTTGTTAAACTATAAAGACATCTCTTTCTAAATTTTCCTTAAGAATATATATTTTTTTTTCCATTCCTGTACAAGTACATAGAATGAAAGGCTGCTTTTAAGCACTTGATTGACAGTTGCTTTTTTTTTTAATTTTTTTTTTAACAGCTACTCCTTTTGTATCAAAGTGCTTGTGAATTCTCAAAATAATAAAAAGAATGGAGAGGAGAGAATTAGGTGGAGTGCGGAAAAGAAGGCAGAATTAAAAAAAAAGATAGATCCACTTCTGGATAGAAGTGGACTCTGGGTACACCTATTTTGTTTCTAGTTGTCCTTAAATCAACTTTCGTTTTATTTTCATTGTCTTTTCTTCTTCCTTTATATATATATATATTTTTTTTTTTTAAGAGGAGAACAGAGTGAGAGAAAATATTAAGGGACATAGCAAAAGAACGTGTCTAAAGAGAGAACAATAACACTGACAATGGAACAAGATAATGACTACTGTTGCCAAATGTTCAGCTGAAGAACAGCTTGTCAGATCTCAAGCTCTGTTGGTGTGGTTTAAACTATTTATTTCTCCTAGGTGGCACAGCTTTGCTTAAAGTGATTATAACAACCTTTCAAAACTTTCTACTAATTAGTTAAAATGGCAGAGGCATAAGAAGGTAGAGTTCATGTTGTTTGAGCAAAAGAAGTCTATTCTTTTTCATAATTTTTGAAGATTTTTTAAAATTTCTGTTTTCTTCCATTCATTTTGTCAGGTCAAGGCATGGAAAGTAAAACTTCACTTCCAATTTTCTGCAAAGAGCAAGAGAAAATAGACTGTCAGGGTTTTTTGTTCTCTTCACTCCAACCCATTCACAACTTAATAAAAGAACACTTTAAGCAAACTTAATTTTTCCCAAATAAGCTTTGTTTTCAAACACAATGATTAGCCATCTCCAATATATCTTTCATTGTATTATTGAAGAACATAAAGAGTTTAAAATATACAGAAGAAGGGTGGGAAGAAGGACTAAATTCACTGCTTGTCTGAATATTCCTTTTTATTTTCCTTTAGATGCATGTCTAGTAAACCCAGTCTCCTTAATTTACTGTAAATTGTCCCAAAGGCATACACCAATTCCAACAGATGATTATTTGAAGGGTAGAGGGGTATGGTTATTTTCTGGGTAGGTCCCAGGTTTTTCTTTAATTGTGAAGTTACGGGAATCTGTGTGTATTATTCAGATAAATTGCTCTTTAATTTGGATTCCTTTGTAACATACTGTCCTGGTTCCGGCTGGGATAGAGTTAACTTTCTTCCCAGTAGCTGGGGGTGTGTGTGTGCTGTGTTTTGGGTTTGGTATAATATGAGCGTTGATGGCCCATTGATGTTTTGGGTGTTGCTGGGTGGTGCTTGCACTGGGCACTTTTTCGGCCTCCCATGCCCTGCCAGGTGCATGGGAAGCTGGCGGGGGGAGCATAGCCGGGGTGGTTGACCCAGCTGGCCAATGGGGTATTCCATACCATGTAATGTCATGCTCAGTATAAAACTAAGGGTGTGGGGGGGCCCTGGGTCCCGGGGACGGGCTCTCGTATCAGGCGCGTCGGTTCGGCAGGTGGTGAGCAATTGCATTGTGCATCGCCTGCTTTGTATATTGTTGTTGTTGTTGTTATCACTGTTATTATTACTGTTGTACTTTGTTCTATTTCAATTATTAAACTGTTTTTATCTCAACCCGTGAGTTTTCCTACTCGTGCCCTCCCGATTCTCTCCCCCATCCCAGCGGGGGGCGTGAGTGAGCGGCTGCGTGGTGTTTAGGTGCTGCCAGGGTTAAACCATGACACATACATACATCAGAGTGCAGTAAACTAGCTTGAGTTTGAACACTTAAGTGTTCAGAGGGCACAAGGGGCGAAAGTAGAAGGAAGTAAATGCTGGAATAAAATGTGTGCTATTGCTTGGCACCAGCTTTTCCAGAACAAAGAAAAACAGAAGAGCGAAGAATGACAACAATCTCTTGTCTCTCTCAAGACAAGAAATAGCAGGGAACAAGGTTTCTCAATGCTCTGTTTCTTGTCAGCTTCTTTACAGTAGATAGCTACGAGTAACAGAGAGGCTTAAGACCACCATTTATTCCTTCATTAACATAATGGCTTTATAACCTTTTGCTTCATACTGTCTTTTCAGCATTGAAGAGTACCTGCACACCAGTGAACATGAGCTGAAGGAATAGGAATGCAGTTAATTAATTTCCTTATAAACTATTACAGTCTATTTCACTCTTCTCAAAGGTCAAGGGAAAGAACCCGGACAATCATTTTTATAAGACACATTAGTGGTGTGACTGCTGTGTCATAAAGGGAAGGAAGAATGAGAGTTTGCTAATTAAAAATAAAAAAAGAATGCAGAGTGACGGTTGGATAATTAAGCTGTGTGTCCCACAAGTCCACAGAAATGTGTATCAAGGAGAAAAACTGAGATCTTCTTAATGTGATAACCTACCTATATATGTTTGACTGCAGAACACATGGAACTGCTACCGGGAAAGTTATCTTTTCTCGTGCACCAAACAGGAGTAAGAGTGCACAAAAAGAAATGTCTAGGTAGGATTTTTCTTTGGGTGAGAGAGAAAAGTTTAAGTGTGGGCTTATCAGAAAACTGGTTACTTTGTCTTAGGAAACTCCCTGCCCACAAGTGAAGGTGTCAGTAAGAAGGAGTTCATGTTGCAGTTTACCTGTGGTTGGAGCTGCATTTTTTTGAAAAAGAGGAAAATTGATTGTTAGTTCTACTAGGAACTTGGGAAGGCCATATAAGATTGTTGCAATTTGAGGTAAAGTCTCTGATGGTGAGCTGTTCATGACAAGCTGGCCCTTCTAGGTACAGGTGCAAGAGCAGACTTGGGAACTTGGCCATGTTTTCTTCAGAGACAGAATGGCAGTGCAAGGTTTTTCTGGCGTATGAGTAGGAATGAATTCAATACAGGGAAATCAATTTTGCAGGAAATAAAAGGTAGCCCAACTGAAAACTTTGCCTCAACAGAGTGTCAATTTATACTTGCTGCTCAGCAGCATATAATAGTTGTTGACAGTAGTATAAACAGAAGAAAGTTGAAAGCTAAAAACAAGTTTGAGTTTGATTTCATTGTAGTCAGTGGTTATAAACAGGCAACAAAAAAAGCTTGTTCTGACAGGTGAGACTTTCACAATTAATAGAGATCAGGGAAGATGATGAAATCTTTGTGTGTCATACTGAAGCTAGATTGTAAACCATTCAGTAAGTACTACAGTGTATTTTGAACTAGTTAAGCGTATTCTGATGTGCTTTATGTGGGGTGGTATTGTAATAATTTGTGATAATATTTAGAAGTTTAATAAAGCAACTTGCCCAAGAGCCCAAGATCCTTGATTGCCTGCTAAACATTACAGAAATGAAAATGATTTTTTCTCTGTTGTTTCTAAGCTTCAGTGGTGCACCTGCATTACACTTTCTTCATAATCACAGGACTAAAACGGTCTCAAGGAAGCTAAAAGTAGAGTTTGTGAGAGAAACACCAAAGACAGTACAACTCAGAATAAAAAAAAGCATATGTTGGCCATGTGGAGTAATGAAAAATACAATACTTGTGCACAGTGTAATAACTCCAGGTCTACCTGCAATATTATCAGTCATTAATCATACATACACATTCTCCCTTCATTCAGAAAATGACCCCTAGATTATATTAACAACTGCTGTTTCTAAGAATTAGAGAATTGCATCGCAAACATTACTGGTATTTATAATGGCCCCAATTAAACAGTAATTGGACAAAGCTAACAGCTCTGAATAGTTGTTGATTTGAGCCACATGGGTAATATCCTTCCTGTAATTAACCACAGTAAAAGAAAATACAGATAGTCTAATTATAAATTTTAGTAAATTCTGAGCTATTTTTTTCCTAGGACTCTAAACAAACTGAATATTTCTAATTCAGGTCCCAAATGTCAGCTGGTAGGCAGGGTATGTGCAGCAAGTCTTGATGCTACCTGTCAGCTGAGGTGGTGGTGGTGGTGGAAATAATAGTGCCTGTGGAATAAAAAAAAAAAAAAGATGGGAGGAGGCATAAAGCTGAATGATGCAGGGGTGTTTAAAACCCTGAAACTTCATAGAAGCCACATATGGTTAAACCTAAGGTATAATTTAATGGAAGCATGGAAAGGCATCTAGTTGAAATGAAGGTCAAGTGTTTTTTGTTTTAAGGACTATTATGAGTCAAAGATGTTGTAAGTAGCAGGTTTTTATGATTGACATGTGTAGGGAGGTAAATCAATAACTTAATCTAAGTGCCTCAGGAAATTTACAGCTCATCCAGTGAATAAACATCATTGGTCTTGTCACTTAAGCTTGTTGCCATTTAATGCTTTTGCACTGTGCATCAGTTAGAGCAAACTGCACTTCTGAGCCCTCCAGATCTGTCTGGAATATACTCTTCCTTTAGGTGCTGGCTTTATGCTATGTCCACTCTCTGGGGTGGGATTATGTAATTAACCTACTATTAGGCCAGGTCCTGAGCTCCGGTGATTAATTAAGATTACCTCACCAGGGCTGATTTGCTTTCCTCTTATCCTTTCCTGTAGGAGCAGTGACAGCAGTAACCAGTGATCAGACAGCCTACTCCAGTTCTGAAAACAAGTAAGAGAGAGCTGATCTCAAACCATATGCTATATGAAAGACTGTGTTACCTTAAGCCTTTCCTTGAATCTGGAAAGGGCCAATGTTCCTTGATTTCCCCTCTCAGAGCCTGTCTTCATGCTAGGTTGCCTCYCTGGACAATCTCCAGCCATGGACTTTCCTGTGTGGCTTTCTATATACGCGTCATCTAGTTAGCTCTTTGCATTCACAGAACAGGTCTAGACATATATCTGGAAGTATGGTGCTGTGGTGAATTTAGCCCCTCCACTGTTTCATAGGAAGACTTTTTTCTTTCTTTTTTCCATTTTGTTATGACCGATACAGATAGATTGATAGATTCATACAGGAGAAATCTCAGAATCCAGTGTAATTTAAATACATCTCCATTCACTGTCATAAGAATAATTCATATAGTTTTGGAGTGGAAGAGAATGCATAGTGCTTACTTAAGGAATCTCTACATTACCATATTCTTTTTCTAATTAAAGTGTTGCTTTTGCAAGAAGATAACTTAAACCCACATTGTGTTTTCTATATGATTTCTGTTGCACACTAAAATAACTTCTACACCTGCAGGAAATAGCATATTAAATTTTTTGTATATTTGAATTTTTATATAAAGCTATTTCTGTTTGGCAAATGCATGGGCACTCTTTTTTCAATAAATTGATTCAATGCAACATTTTAATATAATTTATTATTAAATGAACACTTCAAGACAACAAAACTTTCTGAAACAGTCTCTTCTGTCTCCCCAAAACAGAAACTCCCCCCCACCCCAACTTGAACTGAAGTACCACCTCTTCTTCAGAAATATGAAAATACTAATTTTTAGAACCCTGATACATTTTACGTGATTTCTGTCTCTCTTTCCAGTGTATTGTGCTATTGTCTTATAATTTAGAGGATGGAGCAACTGCCCTGCAAGGAGAGACTGAAAGAGCTGGCAGAATAGCTATTGTTGAATAGAAGACTAGGGGCAATATAATCAAGGCTTACGAAATCATGAATATGGTGGATAAGGCAAATACAGTAAGTACTGTTTTTGTCAAGTCCTACAAGAGTAGAATTAGAGGCACTCACTGAACTAGTAGGAAACAGCTAGAGAGAAAATGATTTAAAATTTAGAAAGCAAAGCACTTTTTTCTACAAAACTGGCAGTGAACTTTTGCTGCAGCAGACTATAGAGATACACAGCATCAACAGGTTCAAAAGGAATTAAAAAAAAATCATGGACAATGGTCTGTAAATGAACATGAAGTGGAAAAGGTAGGGATATACCCTAAATAGCATCTGGTTTTTTCTGCTGTCAGTGAGAGCTGGACAAGATGGACCAATACTCACATTCTTAATAACCACCATCCTTTCCTAAGGAATCCTCTGTTCTTGCGTGTGACTTCAATGTACTTGTTTTCCATTGGATTTCTTTCTATTTGCTTCAGGCTATCACTTTGCCAGTGACGCTGTTCCTTTCACATACTTATGTGCTGTTTGGCTTGTGTCACCTGCTCAGAAGCAACATGGGTGACAAAATAATGAAAACCTTGAGCAGATGCCTAACCCACTTGATACATTCTTCTGCTACGACAGCAAACAGTATTGGCAGTAGGTGGACCTGGGACATGTGTTAGGGGAGGTGAGTGAAAATGTAGGTCTGCTTTCTACTGATTTCTCTTCTTTTTTTTCTATCATCTACAGTCCATTTCTCCTATTTGTAAGCAGGACATTCTCTCCTGCACCCTTTTTTCCCTGTAACTTGAAGGTAGATTGGGTTCTTCTTGGTGCTCATAGACATTGTGGAATAACTGGCACAGAGATTTGAAGAAAAGCACAGTTAGAGCAGGGAACATGCCTAGGTAGAGTAGAATATACTTATTGAAAAAGCTTTTTTGAGTAACTATTACGTCATTAACCTTTTATCAGCTTACAGTCAAAGAACTTCAAGAAAACAGGTCTAGGCAACACAATAACTTCTATTTCTTCGTACAAAATATTGTATTTAAGCTCAACACTATTTGGAAGCAAAGGAATTCAAGTACTGTTTACATTTTGTGGACTACCTTTTTAGAGCTGGATTCAATAAATGATTTTTTTTCTCTAAAAATGAATTGTTAACATGAAATAGGCTATCATTTATATTAGCAATAGGAAGCTGACATGCAACATTTGGATATTTGTGTAATATAAATTAATGGAGTTTCAGGAGAAATTGAACTGATTGCATATTACTACTTATTTTCTTCCGGTTATACAGAGGTAAACAGTTATCTTTGACTTTAATAGCTTAGCTTAGCTCATTCCATAGGTGGCTACGTAGATTTTAAAATATAAATGTATCTGCACTGTGGCGGCATTTTTAAGGGGATGTCAATGTGAAACTTGAAGAGTACACTTACCAGTATTTATTTGATAGTTTTTTGTCTCCCTAGGTTAATATTTTAAAAAGCTTAGTTAGATTGTATTTTGGAAAACTACGTTAGATATTAAAGTGAGATTAGTAGTTGTCCTAATTTTGTTCTATAGCTTCTCAGCTGTGAATATAAAATTCCCTTAAGAGGATAATGTTGTCTTTCTTAGACAGTTTTTATTTCAAAAAGGAAGCTCGCTCCAGGTTTGATCAGCAGTTACACTAATGGGATGCACAGCAGAATAGTCAACAGCAGCTCTGTTAGAGTCAAGCAACTACTTGCTGTTTCAAAGAAATTTTATCTTCCATTGCTTTGAGGTGAAGTTGCAGTATTGGTCCCTCCTCCTAAAGTTCTTTAACATACAGTATATACAACAATCAGTCACGCACTGCCTAACAATCTTGGGACTGAAATTTTGAGAAGCTTTACTGCACATGCAGTTGATGTTACTGAAGGGGAGGTTTTGGTTTTCCTCCTCTGATACCAGCCCTGACTCTTCGCCAAGTTGACCTAACTTACTGGAATGGCAGGATATTACCCACTGTTTTACCAAATCAATTCTCTAGCACTTTGGTCAGTTAGACTGTTTCACAGAGAACACAAATTAAGTGGTGGTACCATGCAGCTGGGAAGAGAGAAGACAGGAAATGAGGTTGAAGTGGAATGTCTTCCCCACTGTTTCTTGTAATATTTGCCTTGCTCAGCTCTACCTGAGGAGGAGGTGCTTCTGAGCACGTAGAAATCGGGGAGAGTAATACCTCTGATCCAAATAGGTATAGGCAGGGACTAGGTGTAGGCAGGCATTAGGTCTAGGTTGTTGATTATGGACATGAAAACTGAAAGAATCTTGCTGCTTCATTTGGGGTCTCCTGAATAATCTCTCCTTTAATCTTTCTGTAGTTCAGTTTCCCATCTGTAAATCACATTGTTTCCCTATGTTTGCAGTGATACTGTGAGGATAAAATGAAATCTATGATCTGAAAGGGCTGGGAAGGACTCTGATGGTATGTAGTTGTTGTGGTTTAACCCGGCAGGCAGCTAAACACCACACAGCCGCTCGCTCACTCCCCGCTCCCCTCAGTGGGATGGGGGAGAGAATCGGAAAAAAAAAAAGTAAAATTCATGGATTGAGATAAAGACAGTTTAATAAAACAGAAAAGGAAGGGAAAATAATTGTAATAATAATAATAATCATAGAATATACAAAATGAGTGATGCACAATGCAGTTGCTCACCACCCGCTGAGTGATACCCAAGCAGCGATCGCTACTTCCTGGACCATGCCTCCTATTAATATATTGAGCATGACGTCACATGGTATGGAATACCCCATTGGCCAGTTGGGCTAGCTGTCCCGGCTATGCTCCCTCCCAGCTTCTTGTGCACCTGGCAGAGCATGGGAAACTGAAAAGTCCTTGACTAGCAGACTACTTAGCAACAACTAAAAACATCAGTGTCTTATCAACATTCTTTTCATACTAAATCCAAAACACAGCACTAGGAAGAAAATTAACTCTATCCCAGCTGAAACCAGGACAGTAGTCATCAAAAGTTTCTGAGATACAGGTTGTCAGGCTGCAAATAATTCTTTATCAAATTGCCCGTCGCTGATAAGCATTAATAAAATAACCATTAGACTGTATAAGCTCTTCTGAGCAATTGTGTTTTATTCAGCAGGATTTTGTAAATAAATAGCAAAATTATTTTACAGTGTTGCCAGTATTTTGCAAATGCAACCTAAAGAACCAGCACTTAAAATAAAGCCTGACAATATAACACTGAAACAGTGTGCTACATAACGGCTGGGGAAATGCTGGTATTATACTACCCATGGTTCTATAGAATTGATTTCTACATGAGACATTAATCATCTGCTTAGTATCCCCAATGTGGCAAGATTTTGTCTTCTTTTTTTTTTATTTGTTGAATGCCCATTTTCACATCACATACTTAAAACACCTTGGAGAGAGAGATATTATCTTAGATGTTCATGTAGAGCAAACAAAACCAGGCTGTCAAGTAACTTCTCCAAAGGTAAAGGAGGAGTCATTGGGTTTGTTACTCAACAGTTACTGATTCTTTGATTTGATCTAGTTAAGTAGGCTTCTAGGGCTCCTTGCTATTTGGAAATGAGCAGCTGTTTTCTCCTCACCCTTCAAATAATATCATATATATATGGTTTAGTTTTAGGTAGTCCTGCAAGCAGCAGGGAGTTGGACTCAATGATCTTTATGAGTCCCTTCCAATTGAGATATTCTATGATTCTATGATTCTATATGTGCTGCCAGAATGTCATTGTTCTGTGAATCAGTTGTGAAGAAAAAGTAAAAAACCTTAGTTTACAAGCATCTTGTTCCCAAACTTTTGTATGTTGTAGATAATACACAGCAACGCATGGCCAATAGAAACACCATCTTCATCCTGCTTTTTCTTGCTTCAACATTTTAAGAAGTAAAATAATGAATAGTGCTAGGGATCAAAACGATTACAGCTTAGGAAGAGGTAGATCTTGACTTGCTAAAGAATATATTCAGAAGAGGATATGAACCAGAACAGAATTTTCAGATCAAGATAAAAAGTGACGTGCATAAATGGATAGTTCATCATGGCAGTTAGGAAATGCTTCAAAATTCTCTTCATTAAAGAGAACAGAGACAGAATTTGAATTTCAGGGTGTAATGTTGTAAATCCAGAGTATTTAACACAATAGTACTAAACTTGCCAAGCCCCCCCAAATGCTAATTGCTTTGCCTTTTAGTCTGGGTTCCTTTTGTGTACACCTATCTCTATAATCTTTGTTCCGGAGAGTATGTCAGAACACTGTCATCTTCTCTGACATCTTAAAAAGACAACATCTGGTTTTGCTCAGCAAAATAGTCTTTAAAAGTTTTTAATTTTTTTTTTATAACCTTTACCTGTCTGTCTAATGAAAAGATGTTGAGTTTCTGTATGTGAAGTGAGGCTTAGCAGTAATGTGGATAGTAGACACAAAATGCACAGGTGAGCCTGAAAGAAGGCTGAGAAGTCCAAATCTTGCTTTATTCAGTTAGGTCTCACAAACAGAGCAGAGTCATGTGCGTTGTGTTTCTTTTTAGGGTAGTCTTACTGCTTTTCTCAGTTTATGGCCAAAAAACTTGTTCATTATTCTTTTGTATTATTCTGTCAAGAAAGCAAAACAACCGCAAAGACCCTGAGATCCCATCTTACAAAAATCTTTTGTCTCTAAAGGATGCTAAATTTGGAAAGAAAACGAGACTTAAGACAAAATTACTTTTTTTTTTTTCCAATTTTATTAGGATATATGGCTGGCTAAAACAGGTGAAAATTCTCACAGTTTCAAGCCTGCTGTGAATTGTCCACTCTGAGCTTTGAATGTCTCTATTCCTGAATGAAATGAACTGTAATGAAACTACTGAAACATTGAGACATGATTTCACTAAAAGAAAGCTGCAAGGATGTGTTAAACCCAAATTAAAACTTTCAAACAGCATGCCCATGAAAGTCTCCATAGTTTCTTCTTCATATCGGACAGCTTTCTAGTAGATGCTTGACCATGGCTTGACCACACTCTGGAGTACAGCAGAGGAGATCCTTGGTGCAGATGATACAACTGAGACACCGAGAACATTTCTGCATGCACCTAATGATAGTCTATTAAAGGAGAAACAGACCCAATTTTGAGATGGCAATTTCATGGATATTACCTTGTTACTAACATACCTCCTTCTTATTTGTAGGTCTACTCAAACCATCTCCTGCTCACTCCTGTTTAAAGCAGTCATGGTCTTTGTAGCTGAAATGAACATTAGCAGCAAGTCAAGTCAGAAATGAACCTAAAATACCAGTACAGGCCTCTTCAAGCCTGTTTCTAACCCTTCAGAGACTGGGTGGCATTCTTCTTTTAAAGTCCTGAACCCCAAACAGTAATATCATGGACTTCTTCAGAATTGCTAAATTTTTTTAATCTTTTACAACAGGTTAAAAAGTGTTAATTAATTAAAGTTTGCATAACTTAAATCTTTCAACAAGTAGGAAGAATAAGGCTTTTTCTTCATGTATGATTAGTGAAAGTAATTTCCCTTCCCTGACAAGTAAATTTGATTCCTTCACCTTTACATAGCCTGTGAGGTAATAAGGTTTTAATGTATTTTTGTTTTGATTTGTTTTGTTTTGTTTTGTTTTGTTTTCCAGGAGGCTAAAGTTTCATTACTAGGTTAAGGCTGAGAATTTAAAGGGAGCTAGATGGCAAAGCATGTTAAAACTTAGTGGGAACTGTTCATTGAACTCTTTGTGGTCCTTTACAATTCTGAGTGCAACATGCCATGAACACAGTTCTGTCCATAGAAATGAGAGACCACTTGACTACAGCCAGCTGATTTTCAGGACTACATAGCTAGTGTTCCCCAGCATGTGTCAGCATGCATCCATCGGAGGGCAGCATTGACAGGATTTAGTGACATTTCTGGACTGTGAATTGGGATCGTTGAAGTGCAGGCAGACATTTGTGCTTTTTGTCTTACAGAAGTGTAAGGCCTGGCAGAAAGCTAGTATAAACATCTCGGGATTATGTTTTAAACCACTGCAGCAAAATTCACATCTGTAAAATGCTAACAAGAGCCTGTTAAAAGACCTTTATGAAAACTGGTCTGTAGAAATTATGTAAGGTGCATCTGTAATCTGAATGGAGAAACTTGTGAGTGCATCTCTACAGTGCTTTCATTTATAGACTTTCCATAGTATCATGGTACTTAAACATGAGAGCTCAGTACAATTAGTTATTGTATCTTCAAAACCATTGTCATGACTGTGAAATAGGTTTGTTTCCTGCTCTCCTTCACACCCCACTCCCTGCCCCCTTGCTGAGAGCTGCTGTGTTAAATACGGAGGTTGGTTGATGTTGACTGAAAGTGAAATCTAGTACTTTTCACTTTGGGGAATATTATCTAAAGAATTTGTGAGTTTTCTTCTGACATACTCTGTGTGATACAATAGGACGATGATGCCCTTCATACAAACAAACAAAAACCTTCTTGTCAGTTTGGTCAGTAGGTGGCATTTGAGTTCACTTATAGAGCTCAAAACTTCAGGAAACTTTACTTTCAAATCTATTCCCATTGCACCCTGTGAGTCTGTTAATATAATTTTTATAACTGTACTACTGTTGATCTGAGTTTATCAAGTAAATCTCATACAGTAACAGGGAGTATCAATTTACAATTTTTAAGTGTAGCTCATATTTCTGAAGACTAATAATCTCTTTGGAGGCAGGTATTATAACCTACACAAACCAATTTTGTAATTTTAATTTTAACTTTTAACTTTAAAATGGAATTGTATATTTTCTTGAATAGCCTGTAGTAGTATGCTAACATTTTCTCTTAAGCTTTAAAAATTAATAAATTTATGAATGAGATGTCGCAGCATCCTTCCAGGTGGTTCGGTTTGGAAATTGCATTCTAAAGCATTGAAATGGTGATTCAAAATTAATTCTAATCTGTGCCCAAAAGAAATGCATTAACATAAGTGCATGGTCCCTATTGGATTACAGGTTGATTATTGGTATGCTAGATGTTGTTTTAATAAGTACATAAATCCCTCTACAGTCTTCTACAACCTTCTGCTTGATTTATGTCAACTTTCCTATACACCTGCTTATTTTGAATTTGAAATGACAGGTGAATCTCTATGCAGGTAGCAGATAGCACCTGCATAGATGAATAAACTATGTGGTACACTGGCCAAATAGCTGGAATGAAACATAGTTTGTCCCTTTCTGTACTCACCCCTTTCTTTTTTTGTCAGCAAGATCTTAAAGTGCTATACTAAAATCGTTTGACATGCTTGTCAAGAACTACAGGTTGAACCACATTAGTGTGTATCAAAGAGAAAACTGACATTAAAACATATAGATAAAATAACTCTCAAAATGAAGGGAGTCAATGATGGAAACAAGTTTAGAACTCTGAATTTTATAAGTATCACTCTTCTGTGTTTTTAATAATAATGGTATCTTTCTTGAAACATGATTTAAGGTTAGGTTTAACCACTTCTCAATTACAACACCTCTCTTTCCCTCTACTTCTATCTGTACCTCCATTCATGGAGCTATCTAAGTGCAAGGATGACCCCCTGGTCATACCTAAACACAAACACATTTGGTTTTATAACCTATATCATCTCTGTATTGATGAGATTCATTTCCTGTTTGATTGCCTGAGCTGTGCTCAAACTCCTGTGCAGATGCTTAGAAGTCTTCTCTGGTCAGCCTGGAGCTTTGTTTCGTTGAGTTTTGTGTTGCTGATTTGCTTTGATCTTAACTGTGTGTTGCTGGTGTCCCAGTGTAGATTAGAACATTCCTGTTTTTTGATAGTAGGTACTGTTCTGGGCCATGACTGGAGATTTATTTTGTCTCAAAGTGAAATAAATGTGACAAACATTTATTGTTTTCCATGTAAAACTTTTAAAGTTGTGTTGCTCTGCTGATAGCAGACTGTTACATCTGCTTCTACAGATGTTTTTGGACTGATAGATCATTCAAGCTGCCTTCTCTGCTGCTGATTGTTGAGCCACTCCTGCTGCTAGCTCTGCACCCCTGCCCACTCACGGGTGTAAATCTTTGGCTAACATGAGCTTTATTATAATCGTTTTGTTTGTATTATCTACTTGAAGTTGTCATCATTGTCAATAGTGCTGTCTCAAATGAAGTATAGTCATACATAATTAGATTTTCTTCCCTATCCATTACAGCATGCATTTTGTCCCTAATTTTGTTTAGCATTTTATCAAAATCAGGTATACTGTTTTATGTACAAATGTCTAGGAACTGAATGTTTTTCCTCATTCATAACTGATTTGTATTTGAGACTTAGTGCAACCGGCATATTGCAAATATTGGAACTGGAAAGCAGAACAGAAAAATAGTGATTGGTTTATATTGCAAGAATTCTCTGTTCAAAAAAAGTCCAATCCTTTGGACAAAGTATACCTTGAGACAATGTAGTTCACCCCGAGTTAGACTTCATCTGCTTTTCCAAGATGAAGGTAAAAAAAACCCAAAAAGAAACTCCTCTCCAAACCCCAGCCAAATCACTGAGAAAAAGGGAATTTATAATTTCGTACTCAGAGGTGGATTTGGAGACCCTAAACCCAGGAACGAAAGTACAGGCGCTAGAAGAAGCCCTTCAGGAAGCTGAAATATCACCAAGCCTACGAAAGGAATCGCCCCTCTGCTTTCCCCCGACGCCAGCAGCGCAATTCCGCCCGGCGGGCAGCAGGTGTCGCCAACAGCACGCGCTGCGCACCCCGCCGCACCCCATGCGTGGCAGAGCCCGCCCCCCGCCTGCGGCCCCGCCCCGGGCGGAAGCCGCCGCCCGCGCTGGCCGGCAGAGGGTCCTTCCCTGCCTCCCGAAGGAATGCGGGCTGATGGCCGCAAACGTTATGGGCGGGTGTGTCAAAGGGATTGACAGCGCCAAACCAGGAAATTTCACGTGCCGCTATGGAAAACAAATCTCAACCACGCTAAGACGCAGTGGTCACCTTGGGGGTTTTTCCTTCTTTTTCATTTTGAAAAGGGAGCAAGTGAAGTGTGTATAGGGAGGAAATTGGAAACTCTTAAATAAACAAGCAAAAGACCACCTGGATTTTATTGAAACAAAAGTCCAAGCATTGTAACTTTTCCATATTTCTCTAGTGCACATGTGAATGCAAAACATACACCTGAAGAACCTACATAGTGGTAGGTTTAAAAGTAGTTGGCATACTGCAAGATTTACTTTTCAGCAATGCCTGTTTAACTGTGAAAAGAAAGATGTTGTGTAAGGTATGCTTTTATGTAATTCAAAAGTGTTTTGGTTCTTAAACACCAATCCAGAGCAAGTGTTACCCCCCTCCCCCCAGATAATCCTTCTGTTTTTATTGGCTTTACAGGCTCTAAAAATTCAGTGAAAGTAGCTATGTATAGCCACTTCAGCGACACATAACACAGATACTAGTTTGACTCCAATTCTTGAAAAAAATGAATTTAGCATCTCCTACATTTTATTCATCTAAGCCTGCAATTTTTCTTCCCACTAAATTCTCAAAGTACAAACTGTGCTTAATTAGAGTCCTTTAAAAATGATAGTATGACAAGCTCTATCAATTGTAATGCAGAATTAAAAAAACGCTTTTATTAGATCCTGAAAAAATTGAGATTTTGGTAGAATTTCTGGCTTACTCCTGTGTAGTTCCTGCAACACACCACCGTTCCCAAACTCTCGAAGCATGTACATTTCTCTGTCAATCTGTGAGGTTCTTTACTAACTGTAACTTCTATGAGACATGGAATGGAAGGAAGATGGCATCAAGTGAATATTTCCACATGATTTTTCCTTCTTTTATGTATTTTATTGTTCATAAGTGAATGTTGTCTGTAATAGGCCAGGCACAAGGGAAAAAAAAGTAATGATTTAGATGAAGATTGACAGCTAAAGAAGATGTGCATGTTCAGTTAGTTACATTCACTAAATAATGATGTGATATTATTAGCATTATAGGTGAAGCCACTATGCAACTTAAAATAATGTGCAGCTGCTTGTGAAGAGTGAGCGTCAACCAGAAAAAAACTTAAGCTCCTTCTAAGAGCAAGTCCCTTTTCTATTTCTTTTCAGAAAATTATTACTTCAACCTTTATTATCTTAGTTAAAGATACAGTTTTTTCTTGTCAATAAAGATAAAGGCTTTATATGTCAAATACTGAACAATAATTGAAAACAACATCCTAATTCTGTTCTTATTGCATTGGGTTAGTGCCGAAAGCTTTGAGAAAAATCGAGACCTAAAAACAATTATTGTTAGGAGGCAGTGGAGGGAAATTGCAGGAATGATGGATTCAAGTTTTAACACAGATTCATACTGAATCAGGTATTGTTCAAGACCCATTCAGAAATGATGAGTATCTTGAATCTGAACGTTATTAGCAGCTGATAAACAGAACCGAAGGTAGGTAGTTGAATGAATCTGTGGCCAGCTGAGACCAAGATGTTAAAACATCACCATAACTTTGGTCACAATCTTCAGGTGCTTCTGTTACAGAAAGATTTGCCATTGCTTATCTGAGCTGCAGACTTCTGTTTAGCCATTATTTGAAAAGAACTTCAAATGCATTGATGTGTAGTTAGCATGTAATTTAACAGATTGCAGAAATACTCATGAACACTAAATGATTCCTTACAGATGTGTTTATAATCTAGAACCAGTCTGTTTAAAGAATAACGTTGAAGTTATGGTTAAAGAAAGACTGGGGGATGAAAAGTTTTTTCTCTCCTTAACAAGAAGAGGCAGAATAAAAGCAACACAGTTTTGTCTGTTACATGCATGTCTTCTGCCTAAAGCTACTTTGTGTGTTTGATAAAAGGTACTTTGTGTGTGTCCAGAGTTATTTTTTCCTCTGTGATATATTGCACCATGGTGGCTTGTGGAAGGGCTTAGGGAAGGGTGTTCTCTGTGCAGTCCCTGGAGTTTACTAGCTCTTGGTCCAATATCAATTAGATTTAATGAGCCTTCCAGAATATTGCAAAGGCTGCTTGTTTCATAGAGTTTATGGGGAAGGATGAGGATATGTATTTGATACAATTTGGAGGTAAAGTTTTTTTTGTTGAGTTGCCTTTTGCCTGAACTTAACTGCTCTCTTCATTTGAATACTTAAGGCTTCCACTTAAAGATGTCTACCTTTATTAGGCTTGCTGAATGTATTTGAAGGTACTGATAATATATTTTTACTGGTGCTCTTGGCTCTAGTTGTGCTCTAACGGATGGTCCGGTTACTGTTACAGCCATTTCATTACAGACCTTGACCAAATATTTGTTTTTTTGGCTGGCAAATCTCAGGAGTCAAGCTTTTGTTTGTATCACTAGGTTTCTGAAGGGGAGGGAGGATGTGATACATTTTTAGGGACAAATGTTATTATTTACCACTGAATTACAGCTCAATACAGTGGGAGTATTTTTAGTATTAGCCTAGTTGGCATCATGAGAAGTGGTTTTAGTAAAGAATCTGGCAGTACTTGTATGTAAGATCAACTGAGTTTCCAGTAGTACTGGAAAGCCCAAGAAAAAGTGTGTCTTTTCTTATATTTATATAGGTGGGCTTATGTAGCCAGAAGTATTTGGCTAGTAAGGCACAAAGTGATATGTGGCAGTGTCAAAATCAAGAGACCAAACTGAAAGAATATATATACTGCAATGTCTTCAGTGTGTTAGATTCTTTTGAAATCAGTGATGCTGTTGATTCTTTAAATTGGTAATCATTTGCCACATTGAAATATTGTTTTGGTTTTTTTTTTTTTTTTTTTACTTCACAGGAGTTTCCAGTATTTTTCATTATAGATAAGTGTCTTGTTGTAAAGCAGGCTTGTGTAGAGACCATGTTAATTTTTGTACATTTATGTGAGCCAGTGAGCCCAAACATAATTTTTTAACTTGCTTAGGCAGTTTATTTTTCATCGAGGAACAGTCTTCTTCTTGAAAATGGAATTAGGATTTTGTTGTCATGGCAACAGATTTCAGTAGTTGTTTCCCACAACTTATATTTTCCATGTTGCTACAGTCCTAGGGTTTATCAGTGTTTTATCTATTGAGTTTTATCCATTGATATTTCACAGAGGAGAAAGGTAGCTTTCTGCTTTGTATATATCAAGACTTTAAATCTTTACTTCTGACGTATGACTATACAGTTAAAAGTAGATGAACAAATTTAACAGGAGTCAACCTTTATATTATAGCCTGAGTATTTTAATTAAAAAATTATACACATATATTAAAACACCAATACATGCTGTGGTTTTCCCTTGTGGTCAAAACCAAGTAGAGTTTAACCACAGAGTTTAGATGAAATAATAAATGTGTTACTTAAATGGAAGATAATGTGGAGAATGGGAGGGGATCATGCTGTGTACAAATACTTGAAGTCTGAGTGTCATGTTTCCAACTCATAATATTCAGGAAATTAAAACA
Source organism: Phoebastria nigripes (assembly GCA_035582835.1). Lineage (NCBI taxonomy): Eukaryota > Metazoa > Chordata > Aves > Procellariiformes > Diomedeidae > Phoebastria > Phoebastria nigripes. Next base: position 494,307 of record JAYKAV010003048.1, read on the forward strand.
GCTTGTTAATTTTCAGAAATCAATGAAATTTTAAATTCTGTCCTGAATGGGAGGCAAAGGGTAACCAAATCAACAGGTGAGATGCAAGGGGATATTATTATGCATAAAAGCAAAAGGAATAAGGAATAACAAGATAAGCAACAGAAGGCAAATATCTCAAACTACTAAAAAGCATTCCTTAGCCTAGAAGAAACCCAGACTAGGAAGAATCCATGCACTGCTCCCACAGTTGTCTTAAGAGCAGGCTCTGCAATGAATCCCCAATGTGATGGTGTAGAGCTGTAAGACTGTGTGAATGTCTTATACAATGAGTCTGCACCACATTTACAAAACGCTACATGCTTCAGCTTGCTCAGAGCTGCTCTAATGAGTAAGTTTTTAGCTAAATAAATAAATAAATGACAGAGTAAAGGGCAATAGGCCTATGCTACAGACCCCGTCACTGGAGGATGGACCTAGTACTATTTACGGAGAAATGCCTTGCAAACATGCATCCTGGCTGTGATTGAGTTAGAAAGAGCTGTACATTTAGTCAGGTATTAAATTTTCTAGCCAAGTAGTTTCTTTCTGATGAATATTGTCTTTGATTGTATTTCTTTTTCTGTAATCTGAAATTAGTGCTGCCTATTGAAACACTAGTTTTGTTCTGATATTTAAGAAAACATATTACTTATGTAACATCCAGCAAATAAAAGCACACATCACAGGATGTCTCTTATAGGATTATTTTGTTTTGGAGAGAATTTTCTCCTTTTTCTAGCTCTCAACCCTTCTAAAACACCATCTGTTATCAGTCTTTTACAGACCAAAAAGTAATGTTTCCAAATTCTACACACTGAATACTTCCATACTGTGCAGAGATTTTTCTGAATTACCCATGCATGATACGAATGAAAAAAGCTCACACTTTTAATTACACTGGTGTAATGACTTAAATTAACTTTAGGTTTCACCTGTTTGTTTTTGTCTTTATTTTGTTTTGCATCCAACCATGCTTTAACTTTAAAATCTTATCTATAGTATTGGGCTTTCCATGCCTGATCAAATTTTTTTTGTTGTTGTAGCATACAGAATTTGAATAAATTAGTGGAGATAAGTGCCGGGGTGCTGGGAAAAGATGCCATATAAATGCTGAAATGATAATTAAAAGCTTTATTCCCAACATCTTTCAATTTAAGAGACTCTAAAGTGCTTTTATGTTTGATTACTTTTTCCCTATCTATAGATCTTCTAACAAAATTATCTCCATGACACTCAACATTTATGGAAACTGCTGTCTCTCTCTCTTCTGGTAAATGTTTCTAATAGCATCACAGGTGTTTCAGTCATCTAAAATTTTGGGCTATTTTGTTATTTCAGGGAAGCAGCACACGAAATGCAACTTTCTTTGATGTGCTGATTGAATGCTGCTCCCCCTTCAAATGGACATATCTGTGTTCTTAATTACCATTTTTCCTTCTCTCTTTCCAACTTCCAGGAGAAGAATAAAATAGTGATCCAACCTCATTGAGAAGGATTTTTATGCTCTGGAAGATTTGATTTGGAGGAAAAAATTAATTCCTTCCAGCATATTACTAAGGGGATGTCTACATTAAACTTACACTAACTGTTTGTGCAAATTCACAGTCAGAATAATCTTCTTTAAGGCCATTCTGTCACTGACAGGGCCAGCCTTGTTCCCTGCTTTGCATCAGCTTTAGTGAGTATGTGGACACACTGTGTCTGGAGAGTTCAGTCAGTTGGCTGAGCATGAACTGAGCAAAAAAAGGAAAAGGTTTGTTTTCCTGCAGATCAGTATACTGATCTGACTTGCTGCATGGCTACACAGTCACTATTACTGATGCTAAATAGAGGTGGGGAGAGGAGAATATCCAGCTTGGCTAAACTGGAAAGACAGATATAAACTTTTTAGAGATTGAAGTTAGGACAAAGATTCTGTCCCAGCTGAGCAGGAAGCTGCCATTAGTACATGTATATGAGCTAATTTTAATCTTATTGAGTACTACTATCTGGGTAGCCAAAGTAATTTACATTTTAACACATGCTGACCTTCTGAGTATTTATTGAGGGGAATCATTGTACAAGGCTTTCAGAAATTTCTTGGCTTGTTTTATCTTCAGCGTACCAGTTGACCTTAAGGTCAACTGATGAGAGTTTCATGCTAACGTGCAACGGGTCAGGATTGAAAGTTGGTTTTTGTAAGTGCCCAAACTATTACATATCACGTTTCTAAGTGGGCTACCAGACTGGACATCAGAAAGGGAGTGGGATGTTTAAACAAAATTGCTCAAGGCAAGGCTTTGGATGACAATCTGGCCCACTCTGGGAAAATGTAAGAGTAGGTGTACAGATTCAGACCAGTTTCTTTCCCTCAGAATCCTTTTCCAGGAAGGGCAATTGGAAACCACTCATGGAAGAATAAGGAGAGAGCAAGCATGTGTGATGCTTCTTCTGAGTAGTCTTCAGCCTCTGACCATTTCCAGCTCTATGGGCAGTGTACTTAATAACCCTAAGTAGTTATTCAGTGTCCCTTTGAACCCATAAAAACTTTTTGCACCCACAGTGTTCTTTATGCTTTTCTGCACTCTAGATCCCTCTCCTTTCATTTCCTTTGAATCTGACCCTCAGTTTTTTTGTCTGAAGTTCCCTGGAACTCATACTGGAAGAGACTGATTTTTTTGTCTCACGATACCATTGCTTGTTTATGCACTTCCATCATTTTATCCCTAAGTTACCTCTTTTCCAGACAGAAGAGTCCTAGCCTAGTCGGGCAGATCTCACATATAGCCAATCTCTACATATTGTTACCCTCCTCTGAACCTTTTCTTGTTTCAATATATCCTTTTTGAGTTGAGGGGAGATATGCATATAGGATTTGAAGTTTGGAAGAAACATCAATTTATACTGTGGTATTACAGTATTGTCTGTTTTGTTCTCTGTTCCTTTCCTAATATTTGTAATCTGTGGCTTGCTTTTTGACTTCTACTGAACACCAAGCTGGTGATTTCATGGAACTATGTGTCATAACCCCAAGATTTTAGTCTTTGATGGCAAAGGTAATCTTATAGCTTTGATTTTAAATGTAAAGCTGGCTTTATTTCCCATGTTCATTACTCTTTGTTTAACTGCCTTAACTACATTAAATGCATTTAACTACACTGAATGTCATCTGCCATTTTAATGTTGAATCACGTAGTCTTATGTGGTTCTTCTATTCATATGTGTCTATAGCCAAAAGAAGACACACCTCTGTTACATATGAACTGTTATAATGATATTGTCACTTAAAGGAGCTGTAGCAGGAGAARGACAGATTTTCTTTTAGACTCCCCTGGAACCAGAAGGTAGCTTTGCTGCTAATGAATCAGAGAAATTATATTTATTCATTAATGAGTATGAAGCCATTTAAAGTTACCAGAGTGCTTAATAAGAATGAGAGTGTTAGCAAAAATTTATTAAATATATGTGGGAAAGTCTAAAGAGACCCATGTGTCTTTTTTCTTTTTAATTTAATGCAGTGTGAGGTGTATGAAGCTACAGCAAAACTATTCAGAAATGTTATTTAGTGAGCAACAATTCACTGCAAACTTCCTGTTTCCATGCCTACTTCATATACTACAGTGAGCTCTTGGTTAATTTCCCTGTAGAATATGGACTTTTCTTGGCTAGTGCTTGTGGCTTTATAGTTTGGACCTTTAAAATGATTTTGAACTAAATGCTGCTTTTTAAGTCTGTAGGTAAAAGAAGTCAGGTACTAGTTGTTAACAAGGCTAACTTTCACTGTTGAATCGGTGGGGGAGGGAAAGACATGCACACAGGCCAAGTTTAATTATTGCTTCCCAAAAGAACCAAAGTAAAAATGATTACAGAACCTCTTGTATTGTGTTTGATCTTAAAGGTCATACAGGCTAGCTTCCTGTTCCTTGAATTTCAACATTTTGTGCCTAAAATCTAGACATCATTATAAAAGTATGAAATTCTTTGGAGGTGACTATGTTCATCCCAGAAAGGGAAGCTGCCATTTTTAACTTCCGTCTCTATCACTTTCCCTGACATTCACTTCAGTCATCTAGTTTTCCTTCAGATTCTTTCAGAACTCATAGAATCAGAGAAAAATTATCTTGGAAGGATCCTCTGTGTTAGGGGTTGCTGAATATGGTAGCATGCTGCTGCTCCATGCCCCTAGGCCCAACCAGTAGCAACGCTGAGCATGTATAACAGGCACACACAAATACACTTATATGGTCCACATACATGCAGGAGGCCACACAGATCATAGACAGAAAAGACAGCACTCTTGCAAATGCAAAAAAGCATCAATGGCCTCATCCTGTTCTTCTCTCTGGTGGATAAACGTCTGTTAATGGGAAATACATGTATGCACAAGTCTGGATCCCCCAAGAACTGACTCAGGTGCTCAGTCTGCCCAGTAACATACCCTGGATCTCGGATGTCTCCAGCTGCTGAAACCTGGGCACAAGAGCCCCCAGGCTGCAGGCCCACTCCAGCTGCTGGTGTAGACTCCCCTTACACACAGCAACACACACAGAGATGCACACATTATGCTCTTCCCCTGCATCCTATAACATGTCCCAAAATGCTAGGCAATAACCCCTCCCAGGGGGTTTGTTCCCCAGTGCTCCCTTGGGCATGTGCAGATGAGCCTTTTCTCATGTAACCTAACACTTTGGAGTCCTGTAGTCCCTGTCTGCTCAAACCAGATCTAACTTGCTCAATCAAGTGTTGAAAATGCCCAGGGCTGGAGTCCACTACCTCTCTGAGCACCTGTTCCAGCGTCTGACCATCTTCATGGGGAAGAATTTCTTTACTGATGGCAAATCATCATTTTCTTACAATTCCCTTTCACATTCTACGGATGATCACTTTGAAGAAGGAACAGAGTCTTACAAATGAGATAATATGGGAAAGAAAAGAAAGAAACAAGGATCAGTGGTCTCTGGTCTCTGATCTTTGATGAGTGTGTCTTTACTGCTACACCAAAAATCCTCAAACATTTATTTCTAACAACTGGCAGTAGTACATTATTTTGTTGCCCTGATAGAGATGCAACTTCCTTTGTGCCTGTAATAAATCATGACACTTCTTATATGATTCAACAGACCTTTGGTATTTGGAGGAATTGCTGTTGACTGACAACACTGAACTGCATACAGTGAACTTTCTCTCTTGGTCTCTAGTGGAACGTTTTCCAGTTGGCTTCTTGAAACTTATGCAAATGTTCACAATTAAAAGCATGATGTAGATACTGGCACAAGGACTGGCATGTTCTGTGTGTAGCACTATGCCTTTTGCTGTTCTTAATATGATTCTTCTTGAGACATTTTGTGGCAAAAGAAAAATGAAAGGTTAAATACAAAGTGGTTAACACTTGGGTTTCTAACACCTGAATTTGATCATTGAAAGCTCTGCATGGCCAAAGGGTGTAGACTGGAGTGCAGAGGCCTTACTATGCCATAGCAGCAGTTTCTATAACTTCAATTTAATGACATTATTGCCAGTCAATTCAAGCTATTATAGCATAAAAAAAAAGATGAAGCTCCAAAAGACTATTTTCTAGTTCTGGTGGCACTGACAATGAAATTCTGTAACATTTCCATTTTAATGGAAATCTTTCCTTTATTAATGGAAGTCTGTGTTTTCACCACAATCCTTAAACACCAATCACCACAACCTTAAAATACTGGTGATTAACACTTTTTCATTTTATGTACAACACAGAGTGGAAAAAATAACAGATTCCTGTATTTTAGTAGTATCAGTCTAAAGCTTTCCTTGTCAGGCTTGTACAGTGAAATGATTATGACTGATATATAAAAAGGCGTCCTTTATATTTTAAGTGCTGTAGAAGGTGGATACATAATGTGAAACTTAAAATTCGACAAAACTTATGGCTGAAACTGAGAACTTCCTATTAGCATTTGCTTTCTTGACTCTTGTCAAGAGCTTGTCAAGAGCTATGTCAAAGCACTTAATGGTTTGGAAATTACTTGCATTTTTTCTTTCCTTTTAGCTAGGTTAGCTAAGAGCTAACAGAGATCAACACACATTTAGAATTCCACATTGTCCTGGTTTTGGCTAGGATAGAGTTAATTTTCTTCCTAGTAGCTGGTATAGTGCTGTGTTTTGGATTTAGTGTGAGAATAAGGTTGATAACACACTGATGTTTTAGTTGTTGCTAAGTAGTGTTTACACTAGTCAAGGACTTCTCAGCTTCCCATGCTCTGCCAGCTGCACAGAAGCTGGGAGGGAGCATAGCCAGGACAGCTAACCCAACTGGCCGAAGGGGTATTCCATACCATATGATGTCATGCTCCATGTATAAACTAGGAGGCGTGGTCCGGGAAGCAGTGATCGCTGCTCGGGGAGTGGCTGGGCATTGGACAGTGGGTGGTGAGCAATTGCATTGTGCATCACTTGCTTATATCTACGTTTAACCAGAGTTTTCAACCATATTTAAAAAAAAAAACAACTATTTTTTGTGAAGTATTTCAGTGAGCAGGAAGGCCTTGATCAAGTGACTCCTACCGACATCTGTAGGGGAAGCTCTTTTTTTTAATAACATGACACCTTCTCCTTTTTCTATCTAACTGTTACTGTTTCTGATTTAAGATTCAGAAAGAAGAGCTGTGTTGGAAAGTTTATTGTTTTAGTTGTTAATGACCACTTTTCGCTAATCAAAACTTGCCACACATTCTGTGAGTAGTGTTATTGAGAAAGACCACCTGTCAATGGCACTCCAGTGATAAACAGTAGGTTTTGATAAGGTCCATTATCACCTGCTTTTTTCTTGTGGATTGATAAATCTGCTTTATTCATTCTGTTTTGTTTGGTTCAATTATCTTAAATTGAATGATCTTCTGAAACAGAGAAGAGTTACAACCCCTTTCCCCTTCCTCTTACTTGGAATGCCTTTATCCTGTTTTTTGTATCAATATACTTAGCAGCTAGGGATCCTTTTTCCTGGGTCGACCTCTTCAGTTAAATACCAAAATGAAGCATATTTCTTGTTCCAGAGATCTTAGTCTCAGCTCATTTCTCAAATCTTTTGGAGGTAAAGGAGGGTTGGAGGTAAGGGTATGCTAATTCTTCCAACAGGGAACTGAAGGACAGGGAAATGAAATCATTTATTTAAAATAGCTGAGAGAGAGAACAAAACTCTGTCTTTCCAATCTCCATTTTAGTACTGCAACCACTGACCCATCCTTTTTCTTGCTACATGCTGTCATATAAGCAAAGTCTTATTAGTAATTTTCTCATTCAATCTGGTTCTCCAAATGTTAGTAAGTAGAAAAGTATAAAGTAGTTTATATCTTAAATTTTGGCTATGAATCATTTGAAAGACAGAATCTTTTCATTTGAAAACTTTCTCTATGATGGAGTTGGAGAGCCTAATCACCACCCTAACATAATTGTTAATTGAGTGGCAGATCCAATTAATTGGCCTAAAACAGACAGTTTATAATTTAAAGAGCACTTGTTAACTTCTATGTTGTTCTTCTCTTGATTGGGGACTGGAAAGAAAAATTTAAAAATATCACAACAGAAAATATTTTAAAAATATATTTGATTGAAGTGAAAGTAAAAATCAACATGACACTTGCAAAAGATCTTTTGAGGATTTTAGCTTGTATTTCACATCAAAGAAATGCAGTATCTCAGCCGAGCTTTGAATAGTCATCCAAACTGATTTTTTTAAAAATCTTTGGACGATTGCCCATTGCTGCTATGTGCCTCAGTTGGGAATATACCTATTTTTAAAAGCACCGTATGTACCTTTTGCAAAATCTTTCAGGCAGCACTTATTTTCTATCATCCACTGTTGAACTGAAAAGCATATTTTGAGACATAGCTGTATGTAGTTATGCTTTTTACAGAACTGGCAAGAACAAAACTTATTATTATCATTCTCAACAATGTAGAGTCCTATTATTTAGCTTTTTATACAGCATGGACTACTCAGTCACTTTCTGCACAGGCGTACTTCAGTGAAGTTTTGATTCAGCACTTAACACATTGTTAAAACCAGTTGAATCAGAACCCAGAATTTTAGTCTCATGGCATAATTTTCTCTTTTGGGAGTGTTATGAATCCAGGACTGTAGAACAGTATCTAACAGGAATTTTTAGTTCATAGAGACTTTTAAAATGCACTTTTTCAGCAGTGGACAAAGACAGCTTCATAAGTTTTCTGAACTTTTATCTCTTGCATACACTTTGCTTATACCATAATGCTTTTATTGTTGCATATATTGGTTGCTTTTAGTTTGCCCATGTGACTGGTTCAGTAACCTTTTTTTCTCTTTATACTTGCTGGTTAATGCATTTTTAAAAATACAGATAATCAATTGACTGTGTAGTGCTAAAGTAGAAAAGACTCCTCAGACTTAAATCTGTAATCACTGACTTTACTGTAATCCCCCAGAACACTTCAGAATTTCCATTTTCCACTCAACAGTGATTTCCCCAATGACTTTTTACCTTTAATTTATACTAGATACTGGTAAGAGAGTAGACACCAATCTGCAACTGACTGTGCCTTTGGGTGGATTGCTTAGCCTCAGAGATTTCCACCAAAATTCTGCCTCTGTGTCATGTGGAAACAGCTGAAAGACTGTGGCCTAACAGCTTAAAAGCTACAGGGCAAAACCTAATCCTATCAAATCACTTTGATGCTTAAGAATGATATGAGACATTTGAAAATTCTATGCAAGTAAGAGGCACTAAATGGGGAAAAATCATCAAGGCTAGAAAAGCCAACTATTCATGCATGAATGCAACTAGATTTTCAAAGTCTTTAAGAGTGAAAATTTATTTATTGACTTCTTAAAGGAACACAAATATGCTTCCACTCACACTTTGCCTTTTGTTTACATTCTAACATTTCAGCTATCAAGACTGTGCTAGAAATGCTCCATGTATTTGAAAAGAAAGGAGAAATAGATGAATAGCTCAATATCTCTTGTCTCTATTCTATGTAATGAGGAGACAAAATGGCTCACCAGCCTTAAAACTACTGTGTAGAAAAGGCGAAAAACACTTCACAGGTGTTGTTGCTTGCTGTTCTGGGGCAGCACAGAATATAGGTCACAGTCTTTTAAAGGTTAGAGTTTTATTTTTGGGAAGACTGTCCTAGAAATTAAAGGTCTTCACCATTTAAACTTGGAAAGCTTACTTAATGATGAGTTCTAATAGCACGCTACTGAAGTTTGAGTTTACTCTGTGATACATTCACTTCTCAGGAAATTTCAGAGTTCTACATGGTCGGGTTTACCCAATATCATTTTAGTGGTTTGAAAAGATACCTTCCTTCAATGTCAGTCTGTTCAGGAGAGGAATCTGATTTGCATAATGGAAGAGGCAGTGCTCTGCATTGCATCCACTTAATTTTGTTTCAGGAATTTGAAATTATGTAGTGTAAATGCCTGCACAGAGAGAGGTTTATTTCACAATGGAGAGGACACTCTGAGGTTCCTTTCATTGTATAGACCATAGAGTTCTTATGTGGCATAGGGAGCAAGATACTTGCACCCCATCTCTCAAAATGGGCAGTAACTGTGTTCCTCATTTGCTGGGGCACACACAATTTCTCTTGGTAAATATTGAGTATTCAGCTGGTACTGAGGTCAATAGGAGATATACTCTGATTAGGAAGCCATGAAGTGACTTGCAATGTTCAGTACTCTGACACAGAAACTTCAAAGCATCTTAAATCTGGGACTCCATGTTAAACTCTTTGAACTTCATTTTTTCTTTGCCTTGGTTTATCATCATAAAATGGTGTGAAAACGTAAAATGGTGTAAATATAAATGTACATCATAAAATGGTGTAAACCCCATTTTAACTCTGAGAGAGGTATTGAAACTTCATTTGGATTACATTTGGATGTAGGAGCAACAATTCTGTGGTTTTCCTTGAGGGTCTTTCTTTTGAGCTTCTGTAAGAGCTGGGCTGGAGCATAGCTGGTGAAAGTGCTCGTAAAAGATAGATACATAAATGGAAACTGTTACGAGAAATATCAGGCTGGAAATGACAACCCAAGAGAGTTGAGGCTGCCTCAGCTCTGTCCCCACTGGTCCAACCAGTAGCAAGATTGAAAATCAGTTGCCAGTATGCACATGCATACACAAAGCACACATATACAGCTGTATTGGGTTTACTTGGCAAGGTTTTGGTAGCGGGGGGGGGAGCTACAGGGGTGGCTTCTATGAGAAGCTGCTAGAAGCTTCCCCTGTGTCTGACAGAGCCAGTTCCAGCCGGCGCCAAGATGGACTCGCTGCTGGCCAAAGCTGAGCCAGTCAGAGACAGTAGTAGCACCTCTGTGGTAATATATTTAAGAAGGGAAAAAAATGGCTACACAACAGCAGCCGGGAGAGGAGTGAGAATATGTGAGAGAAACAACTATGCAGACACCAAGGTCAGTGAAGAAGGAGGGGGAGGAGGTGCTCTGCTGTAGCAGAGGTTCCCCTGCAGCCTGTGGTGAAGACCATGGTGATGCAGGTTGTCCCCCTGAAGCCCATGGAGATGCATGGTGGAGCAGATACCTACCCTGCAGCCTGTGGAGGATCCCATGCCAGAGCAGGTGGATATGCTCCAAAGGAGGCTGTGACCTCATGGAGAGCCCATGCTGGAGCACATTTTCTGGCAGGACCTGTGGCCCTGCGGGGACCCATGCTGGAGCAGTTCATTCCTGAAGGACTGCACCCCATGGAAAGGACCCATGCTGGAGCAGTTCATGAAGGCCTGTCTCCCATGGGTGGGACCTCACGCTGGAGCAGGGGAAGAGCATGAGGGGGGAGGAGTGACAGAGACAAAGTGTGATGAACTGACCACAACCCCCATTCCCCATCCCCCTGCGCCACTAGCGGGGAGGAGGTAGAGAAGTCCAGGGTGAAGTTGAACCCAGGACGAAGGGAGGGGTGGGGGGAAGGTGTTTTAAGATTTGTTTTTATTTCTCATTATCCTAGTCCGACTTTTGATTGGCAATAAATTAAATTAATTTCCGCAAGTTGAGTTTGTTTTGCCCGTGACAGTAATTGGTGAGTGATCTCCCCGTCCTTATCTTGACCCACGAGCCTTTCATCATATTTTCTCTCCCCTGTCCAGTTGAGGAGGAGGAGTGACTGAGTGGCTTGGTGAGCACCTGGTGGCTCGCCAAGGTCAACCCACTGTAACACCACCTATATACATGGCCAGCCACACAGATAAGACATGCAGACAGTGCACACACAAACACAGACAGCATCAGTGGCCTCTTTCTGTTCCCCTCTCTGGGTGAACAGGATGGAGCTCCACCAGTGTGTATGTGTGTATACATATATATACATATATATGTATATATATGTATATATATGTATACACACACACACACATATAGCTATGATGTGGACCACTCCAGCAGCTGGGCTATGACACTCAGTCTGCCCTGCTGGGCCCTGGATCCCAGTCTCTCCAGTAGCCCTGAGGCACACACTCACACAGGCTGAGAGTCTCCTGATCCCCTAATAGCCAATCCACCCATGGTCTCACCGTTAGAGACACACATACACCAGCAGGTCTCACCCCTGGCGACCCTCAGATCCTGCAGTCTCTCCAGCAGCTGGCTGGGTCTCCCCTGGTGTCCCCAGTAGCCAACTCTTCCCATGGTCTCACCCTTAGAGACATGAACACACACCTGGCTCCTGGGCCCCTCCACCTACTCGCCAGCTAGTCCAGCTTCATCTTTGCTAGCGCTCACACGCTCGCTGCACACCCACACGCACTGCAGTTAGTGGCACCATGGACACACTCTGACCCCTGCTCCCACCCCAGTGAGTTTCACTCACTCCAGTCTCCACTTGCTGGCACCCATGCACACAGGTCCTCTAGGCTGCAKTCCCAGCCCGGTAGCTGACACTCAGACCCTCACTTACTCCAGTTGTTGGAGAGATGGGCTCCTATCACTCAAGGTCATACCCCAGTTAATGGTGCTTAAGTTCACTCACTGGTCTCTCCYGTCACTGGCACCACAGACAGATGAGCCACCTGACCCATGGTCTGACTCCAGTTGCTGGCACTCAGACCACATACACACACATGCACACAGTCCCTGCCTGCAGAAGATAGTTAGAAATGGAGATTTTAGAAATGGAGATTAGTGAGAAGACGGGGCAGACTGAGCTAATCAGTCACACAGCAAGGCCAGGCAAACGTACCAACCAGCCAACTGTTTACACAAAAATGGCACTGTTTATCCCTGTTTTTCCACTGTTGTTCCTCCCCAGTCACCTAGATCCACCCCTTTCCCTGTCTTTGGTTCATCCCCTAAACATCCCATTCTAAGTCTTGTGCAGTCCCAGAATGCTCTTCCCCCGCATCCCATAATGTCTCCCATATGCCTAGGCAGCAACCCTACTCAGTCTAAAAGGTGCTCTGGGGTTGACTCATCTTGGTGAATTTCATGCCTGAACATAGGGTTGAGGGTCTCCTGGGAGACCTCTGGGAGAGGCCTGTACCAGTTGTCCCTTCTGAGTCCTTCACATGGGTTCCCACTTACCTTTGGTCCTTGTACTTCTCTGGACTTGTGGAGATGAGCTGTGATGGACTTATGTGTCCTGTGGTGGGCCTGGGAGTAGCCAGGGCAGGGTGTTATTGGGCTCCCCCACCTACCATTGTCTCTTTCTGTTCCTTTGTGGGTGTGCAGATGAACTTTTTATCACAGAACCTAACAGAAAATTTGATTAACTGAGCTCAAGATACCAGTTATCTGCATGTTACTGTCAGTAACGCCTTTTGTCTGATGCTCAGTAATAATTTATAATATAGTCCTTTTTTTATAAACATAACAGTATATGCATTAATCCTTCATTAACTGTTCAGAAGTAGAAATTTTTGTTTGTCCTGGTTTCGGCTGAGATAGAGTTAATTTTCTTCCTAGTGCTGTGTTTTGGATTTAGTATGAGAAGAATGTTGATAACACACTGATGTTTTTAGTTGTTGCTAAGTAGTCTACTAGTCAAGGACTTTTCAGCTTCCCATGCTCTGCCAGGTGCACAAGAAGCTGGGAGGGAGCATAGCCGGGACAGCTGACCCAACTGGCCAATGGGGTATTCCATACCATATGACATCATGCTTAATATATAAATAGGAGGCGTGGTCCAGGAAGTAGAGATCGCTGCTTGAGTGTCGCTCAGCGGGTGGTGAGCAATTGCATTGTGCATCACTCATTTTGTATATTCTATCATTATTATTATTATTATCATTATTTTCCCTTCCTTTTCTGTTTTATTAAACTGTCTTTATGTCAATCCATGAATTTTACTTTTTTTTTCCCGATTCTCTCCCCCATCCCACTGAGGGGAGAGGGGAGTGAGCGAGCGGCTGTGTGGTGTTTGGCTGCCTGCCGGGTTAAACCACAACAGCGTAAGACCCGTTACTGAATACTCTTAGTGACATTGAGTTACTCCTCAATAACAGCTTTCTGTTGATACTACAGGTGAATAGGCTAAGGTGTTTTAAATATCTCTCTTCTTCTTTTCTCACAGGCCCCACATATACTGCCAAAGAAGTCTCCTCCTGTGCATACACATTCCTTGATCCTACAGTAGATACTGCCCAGCACTCGACTGCATGGTATGCAGGGATTCCTTTAAAAGTGTTTCAGGATTTCTTTAAATTTTTTTTTTTCTCAAATATATGTTTACTCTTTGAGCTTCTTTGTAATTTCCTATTGATTCTTCCTTCATCACTAGCTTGGCATTGTACTCTTCTATTGCTGTTCTCCTCTACCATTAATCTTTGGAAAGTTAAATAAAAATCCTCTTCAATTCTTTCAGGCCTTTTCTGTATAATGGGAAAAAAAAATAATAAAGGCACTATGAAATCCTTGGCAACTAACCTTTAGGGAAAACTGATTTTAAAAAGATTTCTTTCAGTCTGGCCTGACCTTACTTTGGTTTTGTGACAGATGAAAATGAGATTTTGGTAGAATAATGTGAGAAAGTACATTGTTCTGCTCAGGATAAATATTAAGAGTATCTTGCAGACAAAGAAGAAATGGTGAACGAGGATGGGCAACTTTATGGTTGATGAATGAAACTTCTGAAGCTGCTGTTTCTCAGAAATTCGGGATGTTTGTAGGATCACAGAATAATTCAGGCTGGAAAGGACCTCAGGAGGTCTCTAGCTCAACCCCTTCTCACAGCAAGATCAGCTATGAGCTCAGGCCAGGATGCTCAGGGCTTTGTCTGGTCACATCTTGAGAACCTCCAAGAAAGGAGAAAGATGGCACCACCTCCATGGATGACCACTGCTGAACTGTCCTCATGGGTGAAAAAAAATGTTTTTCCTTCTGTTCATTTGGAACCACTCTTGATTCAGTTTATGTTCGTTATCCCTCATCCTCCTGCTATGCACAGCTGTGAAAAACCTGGCTATGTCTTTTCAGCAACCAGCTCATGGGCACTGACATTCCCAAAGATGTCTGTTCTCCAGGCTGAATAAGGCCAGCTGTCTGTCTCAACTCATGGGCAAGTGCTCCAGCCCCAAACCATCTCAGTGGCCCTCCGCTGAACTTGCTCCAGTTTATCAGGAGGGGATGGTTTTAAGGTACCTCCTTGTATTCTTTGTCCTTTGGGCTCAGTCTGGTTCACACAAAATTTGGAAAAGTATCCGTTTTTTTGCTGCACTTTGTTGTCTACAATTCATTGCATCTATTCTAATAATGAGACTACAGGGACTATGGACACCCGCTTTGCTGACTACCTGGAGTATGGACACCTGCTTTGCTGACTACCTTCCACTGGAGGCTTGGAAAAGGGCAGTGTGGTGCCACTACAGACTCAACACTTCCATCTGTTGTGGAAGATGAGGGAAGCATGAATAGCATGGCTGTGTGCACCTTTGCAACACAAATTGTGATGTTCCAACCATTGTGCTCTCTTCACGATGCTGTTTAGGAAGAAAAAGAAACAGGTATTATTTTCTTCTCATGTTCTCACAAATCTGATCATCCTAGTCACATAGAGGGCAGACCTCTCCACAGTGAGGCAGAAAAGATTGTTCTATGTCTTTTTGACCTTTTACCTTACAGCAGTGTTTGCAAAATCTTGTTTTTCGCCTCTTCCTGAAGTCTCAGCTAAGGTTGTATATTTCAGTGGTGGTGCTCTCAGTGTTGAGGTAAATTGCTTCTGTTCTTCAGAGGAGTGAGTTTGTCAACTCTTTGTATAGACCACTGAGTATTTGGTTACATGGTTTTCAGCCTGCCCTCAACATATAAACTTTTTAGTCTCATTATCATTTCTTATGTCATATATAGTAGCATTTCACCTTTTCAGCAATTTTTGTCTGTTAGCTTTTTTTGGAGTAAATTTGGAATGCATTTAATAGGCTTTTTCTAGGCCTGTTTGTCATTTACAGGCATTCAAGCTGAACTGAATGTTAAGAAGTGTGGCTGCTAAGGGCAATAGCTGGAGATACATGCTAGAAATACTTACAAAAAATCTGAGTCAAATGATTTCATTGAAAATTCAGAAAGCATTGCAGGCTCACTGAAAGTCAATTAATTTCCAGCTGCACCTAATTGTGGGTATACCACAGGCAATTTCTTAGAAAATAGTGAAAGTTTTTGACTGAGTTGCATTATATTTTGAAGCTTACTCAAACTTGAAAGTCAAAGCAAATCATAGAGGACAAGTCCACATGACAGAAATGTTTATAGGCATCCTGCCAGAATGGTTTCACAAAAATATAGCTGAAGTTACCAGTCATTTATAAACTGTTACAATTGTCTGTTGCTTGGTATACCTAGCCATGAAAACTAGTTACCTATTGGAACTTTGTGATTAAAAAGTGAATTTAGTAAGAGAATGTAAAGATGTATCAGTTGATTTAAATATTACCAGTGATTCTTTTCCTGACTGATGCAGTGCACTGATGTATGAAAACAAGCTAGCAATGAATGCTTTTAGGATCGACTGTAATAAAATAATTAATTTTGGAAAACAATCTCAAATGGACTTTAATATTTGGATCATACATGGACAAAAAGTGTTACAACTCTTGAATGGAGATACTGGAAGTGAAGTTTTATTACAAGTAAAAGTATAGGAAAACATAATAGGGAAGGATTAGACTAGGAGAAGAAACAGAGACAGAGAGATGTGAAGTGTTTTGTCCAGAACTGCTGAATATTCTAATGATGAAGCCAGAAATAAAATGCAGCTCCACAAAAAAATTAATCAAGCTCCAAAGCTAATTCATCAAGCTAACAATCTGACATTGTCATACAAAAGGCTGTGATGCTTAGTATTATGCCCTTAATCTATTAACCAAAGGAAAAAGTGACAGAATGCTTAGATTCAATCATTCAATAGCTTTACTATTGTTGTTGTTCTTTTCCATCTGGTCAGGATTTTCTAAGACGTGTTTGTCATCTTACACACTCTTTCTCCTTGAAGGAAGAACTATTACTTTCTGCTTGCAACTTTTCATGTTCAGCTAGTTAACTCTATTTGATCAAATAATAATATTTCTAAGACTGCTAATGGAGTTCTTCATGGTTATTTGGGATGGGTAAACAGGGACTTTTGAGGGCCCATTGCTGTCACTGTTTACATATTTTCTCATATGGTCACTTCGACTGCAGTCATAAGCCTTTGTTTTAACATTTTGCCTTAACTAGAAAAGTCCTGTGGTTCCCTCTCAGACATGAACTTTACAATAGCTTGTGACTGAGGTTTTAAAAAAAGCATTGTTTAATGCTGCCCAACAGTTTGAGCTGTATTTCAGGTTTCTTGGAACTGCTTGATATATATATAATTTGGTGTGCTTCAGTTTTCTTCTTTTGTCTCATTCATTGAATTGGACCATTACAGCAAGAAGGTTTGCTGAAATCATTGCTCACTGTCAAGCCTTCATGTTGGTCATTAGATGCCAGTCATTCTAATGAAAACAGGCAGGAACGGCTTGGCTTGGCTGCAACCTTTTGGTGTTTGGTTATTAAAGGTATCTTTTTCTCTTACTTCTCAATGAACTGCCCCAGCTCACCACAAAAACCCCAACACACGCACACACAAAACTCCAACCAGGCATCTGAAGATGAAATCAGCAGTAGTGTGATAGATAGGATCACTGTGAGACTTGGCCTTTTCTGTGGCTGCTGAAAAGTTTCATGGCTGCTGGATATTAAGCAACATGAATGGCACTGAGAGCTGCCTCATTTGGGGCAGTACTGATCATTAGCACTTCGCTTGCTCTGCAATTGCAAGACTGAATAAAATACCCCAGTGTGTTCCAGCTACCACAGTGCCTATTCACAATAGCAATGAATGCCTCTGTTTTTTTTTACTTCTGTTATCAGTAGTACCTCTTTTGTTTTAGTGTCATTGAAAATCAGTTTTTTGTTGTTTGAATGTGAGTATTGGTATTTTGTTAGACCTTACATAAGCAGACCTGTACTTGCTATTTCTGTTTTCCATGCTAGCAAGCAAGTTCCTCTGTGGAAGTGGCACTAGCTTTGTTGTGCTAGTGCTGTATGCCTTGTGGACAGCACAGTGCTATGCTAGCAAAGTTAAGTGTCTCCTCGGTTCAATTGGCTTAGAGTGCAGGTAGAGCAAGAGTAGGCCTGGCTGAATGTGTCTGCACCTGTGTAGGTGTGCTGGTTCTCTGCAGTAAAGGAGAGAGAAAAACTTACATGCTAGCAAGCAATAAGGCCTAGGCAGAGTCTTGGAGTTGGTAACCTTTTCTAGAATAACTTTCTGTTTTTATTAAAGAGATTTTTACATGACCTAGTTGGAACTGGCTATTAAGTTTTGTTTGATTCTGTAATGTTGATCAGTTACAGCAAAGCTCTCTGAAACTCTCCAAAGCTGAGCAAAGAAAAGTGAAAAGCTTAATGTAAGGTTGTAGTAGAAATGAATGCATATATAGATTCTCAGAGAAGGTCAATTACTGTAGAAATTCTTGTGCTTAATCTACTCACTAAAATGCATCAACAAATGAATATTTATGTTCAGAAGTGCCAAAAGGACATAATGTGGAAATTATAGTATAGTTTGGGAAACTCAGATTTGTCAAACATGTTAGGTGACTTAATAATATTGTCTACTGAATATAGTTGGCAGGAATATATGATCTTCTTCCTCTTTTTATCCTGAATGGCTTCCCACAAACAGAAGTATAAATGTGGTACTTGTATTCAAAGGGGAGACAGTATTTTCTCAACAGCTTCAACAGAGGAAACTGTTAACTTCTGCAGAAATGTGCTATTCACATTTACATTGTAATTCCTACAAGCCAGTTGAGTCAAAGTGACTATATGCAGTTATGATTAATCAGCAAGCAATGAATGAAGAATAATGCAGGATCTCAGTCTTAACTCTCAGGTAAGAACCTGCAGCACTTAAGCTGTTGCATTCAAGATATTTTGTGACATCCCACTGCCTTCTGATAACAACTGTACTTGTAGCAAGCAAGGTAAAACAAAATAGCACGATACCCAAAAAGATAGGACTAATCCTTTCTGTGCTGCAAATTACTTTAGTCTACCTTGCATGTCCAGCTTTCCTGTCAAAGAAAATAGTTCTAGATATGACCTTTGCTCTCTGATATAATACTCAAGACCTAAACATATCTGGTATATAGTCAAAGAGTGCTTTTATTCCTGACTTTTTCTGTAGAATACAAATAAAATCAGATCTTGGGAGTGATGTGATAAGATTGAGATAAGCAAAAACTAAAAGCAAATGTAATTCAAAGCATACGTAATACACTTGTTATGAGATATCTAATGCCTCAACGATTTTCTTTTTTAAAGATGACTAACAGTTAGGCCTTGCAACATCCCACTAAGTAGTTACAACAGCAGTGTCAGGATGCTTCATCTGGCATTTCTTTTGGCAACTGGCAACTCATTTTAACTGAGATTTTTTGTAAGCTCTGTGGAAAACAGTTGTGACATTACCATATCATACAGGTGATTCCTGTTGTGGTTTTGAGACTGATGTCTGTGTTAGAGTTCTGTTATTTGTGACACTACCTTCTGGATTACGAGGATGTTCAAGAGAATGGTTCTCAAAACTGTTATAGTACATTGTGCTCACCACCCCTGACAGCGTGTTTTTGGGTATGGTGAAGCAGTTGCTCTTGAGCAATTATTCACATATTTGGGGCAGAATCACCAGTCTGTTTTGCTGTGGTGGTGTTGCATGTATACTGATCCACTATAAGCTTGCTGTCAGTGCATACATAGTGAGCATACAAGAGAGAGGTGGTACTGAGAAATAGAATTGAGTGATTTGTACAAGTGGGTGGTGAAGTATATAGGTCCTTCAGCCAAAGTATCTCTCTTGCATCATCCAGGAACTGTTCAGCTGTCATGCCAGAAATGTCCCATGTTTTTTCAGTTGCCATGGCAAAGAGACATGAGATAATACAATTGCCCAAATATTGCACAGTGGTGCTGACACATCAGTTAGAGCCATGAGCTTTGACTTACTTTATATTCAAGATTTAATATATTGTGTTAAGCATTTGATAAGGATAATTTTTATTCTGGCCTGGGTAGCCATTTACACAGTTTTTTTCACCATTTTTTGGAAAGCTGTGACTAGCTAGGACAGTTTTCCCTCTGTATTTTTATTTGTCCAGTTTTCGTCCTCTCATAATTTAACACTGGTGATGTTGTTAACTTTCTTGTTGTACCACTGCATATAAAAGGTCTGTCTTTTGCACATTTTGGTTTTTTGGGGGTTTTTTTTTGGACCCAAATTCCCTTCTATGTTATAAGGGCTATCACTAAATAGTACTTTGTACAGTTAACAAAACTGAAGTTCTTTAGGAAACCTACTATAATTTTTGTTCTATGAGAGCAGAGGACTAAACACAACAGTATATTCTGTAGTGACATTTGTTGGTGTCACTGGTACTCATTGGTGACACTACTTCACTTTAATGGAACATATTGATAGACAAAACTAAGGTGGCAATGAAAGTAAACACAGGTCATGCATCTTTTTTTCTCAGCCTCTAGAGAGGAACAGATTTTTATTATTTAAGGGTTTCTAGAATTGTGAAGAGAGAATTATGCAAGAAGAATTCTTTATCTAGTTATATGTCTATCCTTTTTTTCCTTCTTTATCTTGGTATGGGTTTACTATTGCTAGTCATCTGGGTTTCCCATGAGATGCCCCATGGGTGCCTTTGTGTACATAGCAATTGTATTGTAGATAGCAAATACAGCTTGTGTGGGCACTTGTACTATGCAAGTAAACCACCCATCTGTCCTCATCACATAATTCAAGACAATTTCATAGGATCTCATAGAGAACACTGATATCAGGAACTATCTCTCATGTTGTTCTGATGTGTTACTCACTGAAATCCTGAGAAATAGGTCTACAAAATCCTTGAAGTAAAAACTAATCCCCTTTTATCTTTTGTTGGCAGTTACTCTCTGTTAGATCAGTGAAATATAAACCAAAAGATTCTTCCTGAATTCCTAAGCGACAATAGCAAAATGGTGCTATTGTAAAATATATTGACTTTTTGTGTAAGAGAGATTTTTAATTTTTTGCTTTCCTAATTTTTTTCCCGCTGCTATTTCTGTGCCTTCTGGACTACTGTCAGAAAGCACTAAGTGTGCACTGACTGTGTAAAACAATTTTGAAAAGGAAACTTCCACCTTTTTGTGTCTGGATAACTTACATTATCTACATTTCTTCATTCTATGGAATTTGGCTCAGATTTCAGGGTATGTACAGATTCTGCCAGAGAAATTATGCCAAATATGAGTGCCTGAGTTGAAAGATCTTTATAAATTGGGGATGATTTTCATGTGGTGATCAGTCCAAACACTTTAAAAACTGGCCTCAACCTAGAGATCATTGTGTTCATGAATACTTCTCGTTCATCATTTTATTAATTTACTATCTTGTTCTCTAGATGTCGTGGTTTAACCCTGGCAGCACCTAAACACCACGCAGCCGCTCACTCACCCCCCCACTCTGGTGGGATGGGGGAGAGAATCGGGAGGGCATGAGTAGGAAAACTCACGGGTTGAGATAAAAACAGTTTAATAATTGAAATAAAACAAAGCAGAACAGTAATAATAACAGTGGTAACAACAACAACAGCAGGATATACAAAACAGGCGATGCACAATGCAACTGCTCACCACCCGCCGAACTGACGCATTGCCGAGCCGACGCGTGCCTGAAAAACGCACGAGCCCGTCCCGGAACCCCGAGCCCCCCCACACATTTAGTGTTTATACTGAGCATGACGTTGCATGGTATGGAATACCCATTGGCCAGCTGGGTCAACCGCCCCGGCTATGCTCCCCCCGCCAGCTTCCCCTGCACCTGGCAGGGCATGGGAGGCCGAAAAGTCCCCTGTGCAAGCACCACCCAGCAACACCCAAAACATCAATGAGCCATCAACGCTCCTATTATACCAAACCCAAAACACAGCACACGCCCCCCCCCAGCTACTGGGAAGAAAGTTAACTCTGTCCCAGCCGGAACCAGGACACTAGACAATTAAAAAAAATGTTTTAATGGTGTCACCTGGAGCTTTGTTAAAAAAAGGGGTACCTTAATATTCAAGATACAAACTCCTGTGACATCTGGTTTCCATATTCTGAATTTACTAGTGCAACTAATTTAGTGCTTATAAACAAATTAAAATTATGAAGAAACTTTGGCACCAAAGGAATGTTCTCAAATGAAAACTCAGTGTCTTTAGTCTGTTTAAATCTCACACAAATCTATGTAGCTAAGAGATTTTGATTGAATTAGTTGTTAAATGTGATTTCTGGAACTTTGACCTTTTCTCTGTTTTTATTCTCAAGTGCTTCTTTGGGAAGTTATCTTCTTTCAGAGGCAGCAGTAGTTGTTGAGCCTTTTCCCCTCACCACTGTAAGTGTGAAGTTGAACTTGCACTTTGAAATACTTTTGGAGAACTAGAAGTAGGCTGTATATCCTTTGAATGGTTCTGGCTACATCTTTCTGGTCAAGATTGACTTTCAATTTCTGCACCCTTGTTCATGTGCCACCATGATTTTCTGTACCAGCCTTCATAACCTATTAAGACATCATGCTGGGGTCTAGATCACATATGTCTGTCCACCAATATAAACAAACTCTTTTTTTGTCTAAACGTAGGCAAGATGTAATTGTTTTAAAGCTCATTAGGCATGCAAAGGTGCAGATGCCTAGCTCAAAGTTGTCTTCAACATCTTGATGATTTAATTTTTATAGATATTGGAGAACCACCAATACTGATAAAGTATTCAGATCCAGAAACTGAAAAACTAGAAGAGCATAAGCAGTACAAAGTGATTTGAACTGGATCTCTAGGGCAAGGTGTGTCTAGACAAATTTAATGTGTTTTAATATGGTCAGCTGTAAAATCTAAGAAAAAAAGATTGTAGGCTATGCTACAGCATGAAGAGAAGGCACTTGGCTTGAAGGCTATGGGCAAAGGATAAGTGTGATCTTTTGATTCACAAGCAGGTAACACAGTAGGTGTTTGAAGGGGCTAAAGGAAATTAACATCTTATTCAGCACTGCAATACCAATTGAATAAACATATTCTCCCAGATAGAATCATTGTGCAGTGGGTAAAAAGTGAACTGGTAGGAAGAGGTGTATTGACATGTAAGTATTCAGAATGGGTTAACACTGGTATCAAGGACCCCGCCTCCAAAGCTGTGCAATTTCAAGTGTATGTTAATACTTTTTAGTAGCATTAAACCTTATTAGTTGGGTCATGTTTTGAAACATGTCCTTCCACTAACATTATCTTGTAAGCTAAACTCTGGTTTTAAATAGCTGAATAACATCCATGTAACAAATAATGGTAGCTGTTTGCATGGTTAGTTTTATTTTTTTTTAAACAGTATGTATTTCTCAACAATATTTTCATAATTCATTGGAATAGATAAAAATGAGAGACATGTTCTGTAGATTGTGTAATGAATTATTTTGGCTACTAAAAGGTCCTGTGAATGACATGTGTGTTCTACAGTCAGTCTGGGTTCATAACCAGTGTGCTGCACCCGAGAGGCTTACTTCTCGTGGTTTCTAAATGATACTATGCTATGATATTTTATTGTCCAGTAGTGTTTTTCGGCATGATAACTATGGGGCAAATGCCAACCAGATGGTATGGGGAGAATCTAGCAGAAAAGCAGCTGGACTACTACTGCTTGGTAGACGCCTGATCCATTATGTAAATATGTTTCTCTGCAATTCAGAAAATGTTTGTGCATGTACGAGACTTACAGAATAAATATTATGTGTGTCACACATTTGCCAAAAAGGCACTAAATTATGAAAATAAGAGGAAGGTTCTTACCAGTGTAGTTTAAACAAAATAATTTACCAACTGTAACTCTTTCTACATACTGACAATTCAAAATACTGACTATCATGCCAAGTAGTTTAAAAAAAAAAAAAATCTATTCAGCAAAATGTTTCTATCATGTTCAAAGGCAACTCTTGTCCAACCTCGATGAAATGTTATTTATTAACAAACATGAAGGAACTGGTTATGAAACACTTACTAAGTGTAAAAGGAACAGACAGGCAGTTGCAAATGAGAAATTGTACACAACCACAGAGATTTTGGTTGAAAATGAGTCATCACTTATCAGTATGTGTCCTCTAAATCTATCCACTGTCTTCTGCCTTTCCCACTGTGTTTAAGAATAAGATGAGGAAAATGCACCAGCAGCAAGGTTATTGATACCAATTTTGATTTTTCTGTTGCACTTGAGATAGACTGGAATTTCATCAAAGGTTTTGGTGTCTTTTTCTTTTGAATGCCCTCAGAGATCTGAAACACTCCAACAGGATGAAACTGATAGAAGGCTAAGAAAATATCCACTGATATATATCAGTGTTATTTTAATATGTTCTTTGGATGCAACAGAGACAGGAAGCTTGAAAACTAGGTTTGAAAGTTATTGACTGTGTTTTATTTGAACTACTGTCCAGATGTTAAGTATCTGATATACTTGCTGAAGGTGGGAGGTATCTTCTGTTCTGAAGGAGTTTTAAAAGTTTGTTGGCACCTTGTTTCTTAGTGTCTAGCTGAGATAAATCCAAGGTTGTTTCAACATTGGAAATTATTAATGGGAAAACTGTGCACCTAAGAAAGTAAAATAGTGCACTAGCATTTTTTTACGAGCTATATAGAAATTACTCAAACAATTTGTATTTCAAACACATGCCTACAAAATACCACCTACTTCAACTTTTATTTTATTTATGAGATAGATACTTTTATTACAGTTACTTCATATGCATACATTATGTCTTGGGAGTAACCCATTTTCAAGAAATAATTTTTTACCATCTAAAAATAAGAGATATGATGTGTTTTGGCGAGTTTACTTACTAATTTTTAAAAATAACTTCTAGCAGTTGTGGTTCATTGTTGCTGCAGTGTTTTTCACTAGGGGAAAAGTATTTTTTTTTCTTTAGCTCATTAAATAGCCATTATGCTATTCCTAATAAGCTACAATATAAGTAATGAAAAATATGATTTAGGTAAGGTTTTGATTTTTTTTTTTAAGCTTTGTTTGTGAGGGAGATAGCAAAGTAATTGAATAGGGCAGAATAGAAGAAAGGCACCAGGGGGGTCCTGAACTACATTTTAAAGTTGATGAATACAAAATTCTAAAAGATGACAAATATTTCTACAAAATGCAATAGTGATGGGGAACCCTCCCTGTGGATGTGGATTCCTCCCTATCACAGTCTGGAACATAAAATAAATGTTCTGTAAGCTATCTTGGAAGAAATGAATAGTTTTATTGATGCTGCATTTTAACTAAAACTTTTGCCATTCAGGTATGTCTATAAAGCTTTGTCAGGAATAATTGGATTGGTAGAAAAGTTTCCAATAGTTAAAAAGTCATACATATGGTACAGCAAAATAATGATATGAATAGATTAGAGAACAGCAACATAGAGCAAGTGATTTGCTTCTAACTTGGTCTCACAGAAGAAAATATCTTGAATGGAATTCTCTTGGGTTTTGTTCCTTCATGCGAAAAAGGAGAAATTCCTTTACCCTTAAAGGAAATGGATCCTTCTGAGCATAAATTAATACCATACTATTAATACTGTACTTGCAATTAGAACAGTATGAGAACTGGTTTTCCTGTCTTTTGAACCTTTCACATGAATATTCTCTAGAGGCTTTTCAGTGTTTTCACTGAATAAAGGGAGATAAAGGAAGGGGAAGAAGGGGAAAAAGTGGACAGAGGGAATAAGGGAGAGAATCTGGGAATAAGTGGTTTAAAACACCTCAGAACCTACTGATGAAGATGCAAGCTGAATGGGAGAAAAGCACAAATTCAAGGTTTTGATGTGAATTACAGGGAACTGAGAGCTAAGAAGTAGCATCTCCAAAATGTGAGAGACACATTCCATAGGTGCCACTCCTTATCACGGAGCTCTCTCTTATTTTAAGGCAACAGAAGAGCTGTCTTTTCTTTTGACATGAAATTATTTTCAACAGAAAGATTGGTGAAGACCTAGATTCAAAAAGAGGGTGGTGTGAGGATGGAGTTCTTGCAAACAGATATTTTTGGTGGAAAGCAAATTCCCCAGAAAGTTCCAACTCATCGTGTTCTCAGTGTTGGCTGCTCTTCTCACTGCACTGAAAGGGAAATTCTAAGCCATTCTGAAATAGCAAAACCTCACGGTAAGAGGTTAGGAGTGGAGGGACGAGAAAGGAAAGTCCCATAGGACGAGAAAGTGATAACAGAATAGAATAGTTCAGTTGGAAGGGACCTACAGTGATCATCTAGTACAACTGCCTGACCACTTCAGGGCTGACCAGAAGTTAAAGCATGTTATTAAGGGCATTGTCCAAATGCCTCTTAAACATTGACAGGCATGGGGCATCGACCACCTCTCCAGGAAGCCTGTTCCAGTGTTTGGCCACCCTCTTGGTAAAGAAATGTTTCCTAATGTCAAGTCTGAACGTCCCCTGACACAGCTTTGAACCATTCCCAGGCGTCCTGGCACTGGATCCCAGGGAAAACAGATCAGCACCTCCCTCTCCACTTCCCCTCCTCAGGAAGCTGTAGAGAGCAATGAGTTCGCCCTTCAGCCTCCTTTTCTCTAAACTGGACAAACCCGGAGTCCTTAGCCGCTCCTCACAGGACATTCCTTCCAGCCCTTCCACCAGTTTGGTTGCCCTCCTCTGGATGCATTCAACTACCTTAACATCTGTCTTAAATAGTGGGGGCCAGAACAGCACACAGTACTCAAGGTGACGCCACACTCCATCGCTAAATACGGTGGGATAATCACCTCTTTTGACCAGCCGGTTATGCTGTGTTTAATGCACCCCAGAATGAGGTTTGCCCTCTTGACTGCCAGGGTGTCAACCAGACAGTAGACTCAGCCAGGAACAGCCAGCATGAATTTGTCAGGAATAGATCATTTCAGAAAGGGATATTAGATTATTTTGACAGCGTAACTGGGCTATGGACAGGAAATTGAAATAGGTGTAACAAACCTTGACATAAGTAAAGCTTTAGACACAGATGCACATGGCATTCTCATAAGCAAAACAGGTGAAAATGGTCCAGACCAAACTATTCTAGCAGGCTGGAGGTGCAACTGGCTTGAAAACTGTTGTTGAGTAGTTACAGATGTTTTACTGTCAACTTTAGAGGACATATATGCAGTCCTGTCCATTGTTTTCTTTTCCATAAATCATCTCATGCTTCAACTGGGGAAGAAAACTGGTTACTCAATCTAACCTTGAGGTCTTAATGGATTTAGGCATCTAAGTTCAAAACTGTATACTTGAAAAAACAGTCAGCTCTGATTATTGGAGTGCTTGTGCTCCACATGTATGTCTTCATTTTTATTTTTCTGCAAGCTTCCCAGCCGTGTCGAGTCAGGCAACTCTGCCATACCCAAAGCTGACCATAGCCTTGATTGAGCTAACGTGCTTGGCACTTGGATCATCCTGAAGCTTAATCAGAATTCAAGAACTAGCTGTTCCTCATGCTGTGTCTTCAGAGGGGCCTGATGCTGTAGATTTTCTTAAAGCATCGACATGGACAGAGACAGTTAAGGCTTTGCATAAAAAGTTGCTGCTTTTCTTCCAAGAAATAGCCAATAAGGGACAAAGTCAAGTTAACCACTATCTACTTTAATCAATGATGAACAGATTTTTTTTTTTTTTTTTAAAGCTGAAACAATAATTAGAATAAAACACAAATTGTTTTGGCAACAAAGACTGGAGATCATGTTTCTCCTTTTCCTCCACCTTTCTAATGCCTGTGCTTTGTATTGCATACTCAGTCAAAGTTTCCCTGTGTGTTTGCCCCAGTCAGTTGCAAGATTACTTTGGGTGCTCTTCTGTCCATGTTTTTGCCTAGGTTGAGATATGTCCTTAGGTACCCAGTGTATGAAATTCTAGGGTTCTGGATTGGGAAGAAGGTATTGTTAGATGCCCAAATCCTTCACTGTTTCTGACCAGTGCTAGAGTGTAGTTTGTTTTTTTGTTCTCTCTCTCTTGTATTCGTAACAGGTTTTTTTTAAATTCCAGATTTATTTTTTAGTGTGACAGCAGAATCAGATAATGCTTGCCAACAGAATGAAAAAAAAAGAAAAATCAGTTTCTCATTCTTCGCACTGTTCTCTGGTTTATATTAGGTTTACAGTTATAAACTTAATTGCACTAAGAATTATATTGAGCACTATTATTCATAAATATTATTTAAACACCTCTGAGAGGTTTCAGGATCATAAAACAGTGTCTGAATAGGTTCAACTTGTCAGGCAGATCAAACTGTTCTTGACCAGTTTGTTCTCATGGTTTACCACTTTGACAATGATTGTATAAGCTGTAAATTTCATTGACAATAACTTTTGTATTTTCTTCCAGATCATTGGTAGCACCATTAGTTTGGTGCTAATCCTTTGAATCCAAGAGAATCATGTGGACGAACATTTGGAACAATGCTTGAATGTGCTGTTAGAGAATCTTTTTGCCAGCTTGCTTGGAGAGGAATTGATTGAAATGTTTAAGGAACAGCTCTTACAAGAAGGTGGTGGGAGTTCAAGGAGTGAGTCTAGTTTGTGGTTTTGAATCTCATGATGGCTTAAAGAAGGTAGACTATTAAATTTGAAGACCAAAGAGTGAGAACTGTCTTATCTTTCTTTTTCTTCATATGTCAAGTAAAAATAAAATCTTACCCTCACTATCTTCAGTGATAAATCTACTGTTAATTTTGAGAATATTTTCCTTTATTTTTTGACAAGCTGCAAGCAAGAAACATTTTTCTTCCATTGATATTACTTGTTCTAATAAATTGCTGCAATGGCAGAATATATATGTTTGGCAAGTAATCGCATGCACATTCAGAGATACATATGGGATATGCCTGGATATATTAGTTTTTGAAAAATATGGTGGTTTTACACTGATTTTGCTGTTTATGACCTTTAACCACCCAGAGCATGAGCCATGCAAAGGCAGTATACTTTTATTTCTGCATCTCTACTTTCCACTCTGTGGCTAGTCCACTTAAAAGCCATATTACTTTTATGAACTGTCGTATTTAAGGCAGCATAAGTTTTGTGGTTTGAAAGTTTGTTCCAGAACCTAACAAAGTCAATGGGAGGATTTGTACTCCTGTCTTCCATGGATGTGTGATCAAAATCTGCTCAGGATTCAAGTGGGTCAAGGAAAGAAAGTTAAAATATTTATATGCTATAGTATGTATATGTATATATATAAAAAAGTAATATATAATAAATAAGCATCAGCCTCTTTATAATTTTGTAGTTAAATTAACGTATTATTAGCTCTAGCATTACTATGTAAAAGATTAACTAGAAGTGCTGTATGTGTTTAACATTGTCTAACATACAGGTTAAAATCTGATTGCCTGATGTTCAAATCCAAGGGAGAGTATACTAAAACTTTAGTCACCAAAAGACATTAGTATTTTCAACTAGGAGAGGAATGTACCTATTATATTTATTCAGCTTTCTAAGAAAATCAATCAGTCTATTATTAAAGGCAAAACCACATTATACTAGAATAGTCTTAGCAGGTTTTTATTTTATGTTATTTTATTTTTTTCAAAAAGAAAACTCCAGTGGTAATATTTTGACATGTCCAAAATATGGACAGCATTTGAAAGTTATGCAGTTGCTTTTTTGTTATTTCTGATGCTCTACAACGTTGTCATAGCAGAAGATTGCAGTATTATAGCATGGTGCCGTGACACATAAGATGTTTCATGTAATGAACTTCACAACTAATTTTTTAAAAATGAGTCAGCTATAGAAAGGAAGGAAAAATTACTTGTCAAAAGACAAAAATTGAGGAAGAGCAGCTAATATATGAAATGTGTCCCTGAGGAACAAGAATTACCAGATTGGTAGATACACAAAGAACTTAGACAGAATGACAAAGATGGTTCATTAGGAGTGAAATGCGTATAAAGTTTACTTTGTTTAGACTTGAATATATTATTCTTTAAAATTCTTCATATATTGTGGTGTGAAAAAAAGTAAAAGATCTAGAAGTCTAGGCTAATTTACCTATTAATGTTTGATAAGTCATGGAAATAGAAATTTTAGTACCTTTTAATAAGTCTTTGTCATTAAAGTCTACAAATGTCTGAGAAAGCATAAGGAGAAGAACTCCCATCATTTAAAAGGTAGGGAGCAGTTTGTGGGAAATTTCAATGTACTTTTATGTCCATTACTTTTCATAAAAGGTCAGGGGTGTGTGCTTTTCATTGTCTTCTACCTGTATGAGTCAATGACTTTCTAAAGCTATCAAATACAACATAAGCGTTATTAGTTGGCATGTGCTTTCTCCTGTCTCCAGGAGGTGGTCCATCTTTGGTTAAAGTCAACAGGACTTTCAAATAACTGGGAGCTGGACCTGATTGTTGAGAGAGGATGCGGCAGAGAGGATGTTTTATCTATAGTTGCCTAAATTATATGCCCTTCATCTAACATGTAACTGTGTCAAATCTCCTAATAGATGAAAGTGCTAATGCTGTATAGAAGGGCTGGACTAGCTCATTGTCAATATTTCTGAAGTCAGTTCAGCTCTGCTGACTCTAAAAATGGAAAGTAAAATCTTAAAGGTGAATACTATGCTCAAATCTGGACAGCAGTATTTGCAGAAGTCTTGTAGAGACTTCTTTCTGTAATAAGTCCATAAGATGCACAGCAAAGTATGTAGGCTGTGCTGTTTGATAGAAACTGATATTGTAGAGACAGTTACAAAGATTTGTAGAATTATTTGCACTGGAAAACTTGCAGATAAAGAGTCTTCATATTTTTTTTATGAAGTGCCTAAGAAATGCCTCTTTGGGAGACATACATATCAGCAAATATTAGGCAAAGGTGATTTTTATTTTTAAGAATAAAAATAAAGCATGTAATTTATGTGCCACCCTCTAGTCTCTGCAATGTTACCATTTCCTAGTAATCAAACAGGAAGAAATCTGCTAAGTAGGACTATTTGCTGTGGAGAAAATCACTCCACTGCTCCCTTCCGTGTCCCTGCTCTTTTTTATTTGCAATGTAAATCTACTTCCTTCAACCCTATTCTATACTTGTTAAACATGCTATTGACAGACATCACGATATGCACACACAAGGTTCTATTAAATGCATACATATCATTGTCCCAGTATGGTATGGAGTCTGACTTCGTAAGCCCTGACCCAGTGGTTTCAATTCATTGTCAGACCTTCTTTAATTTGCACTGCAGGGAACAATGCTGAAGGGGCATATGCATGCTCTGGGAAATTTTCCAGAAGCACTTTGAGGTAATTGAAGCACTCCATATGGCCTGCACTAAACAGGCTGTGCAGCTTGCCACAATGCTTTTGGGAGTATGCCTGATAAAACTGCTGCTGGTGCTGCTGCAACTGTAATTGGGATAACTGGGAGAGGAGACCAGGGATAAAGGTAAAAAAGATACAGCTTTTTTGCTCATGCTGGACTTCTTTGTTTCTCTTTTTTCTGGTTGTCTTTTTATTTCTTCCTCATCGCCTGATCTTTTTCAGTGCTATTGTGTCCTTCAGCTCCTCATGCATCTGTTTATTGCTATATTGTTTTCACACAGACTAAATTGCCTTAGCTTCCAAGTGATGATAAAATGAGTTTACTTGCATCCAGTGGTGGTAAAACAGTAGTTAGGAGGCTCCTGCTCAGACCTCTCATGTCTCAAACACTTCCCACAGCACTAATACTTCTGGATGCAGCCAAGCACCCAGCCAGCCACTTGGTCTCTCCCTGTGCCCCTGCCCCGTGTGGCATGGGGGAGCCAATAGGATGAACAAGAGTGAGAAAGTTCCTAGGTTAAGATAGACAGGGAGATCACTTACTAATTACTGTTGCAGGCAAAACAGACTTGACTTGGGAAACTGAACTTATTACCAATTAGTTAAAATATTTAATTACTGATTTGAGTACTGGGAAACAAAAACAAAGAGAAACAAACATTAAAACACTCAGGCAAAACACACCCTTCTTCCTTTCCTGGACTCAGCTTCACTCCTAGGCTCAGCTTCACTCCTTCAGACTCCTCTCTCCCTGCCATTGTCGCCACAGTTTACACTCAGTCCCTTCAGCGACACAACGAGCAGCGCAGGGAGGGTTGTGGTCAGGGCGTAGTGGTTTCTCCCTGCCTCTTCTTCTTCCTCACTCTTTTCCTATGCTCTGATGTGGGTCCTCCATGGGCCGCAGTCCCTTCATGAATATTTGCTATGCCATGAAGCACACCCTCCTCTTCTGGCCTTGGTGTTCCCACCTTTGTTTTCCACTCCTTTTGTTTTGTTCCCTCCTCCTCTCTATGCTCCCTCATTACCTCTGTGTTCCCTCCTCGCCTCTCCAGCATTTTCTGCGCTTTCTTATATAAGTTTTCACAGAAGTGCCTCAAATTTCCCTGGTGGGCTCAACTGGCACCCCACCTCTTGCGTGGCCTGACATGTCCTCTGTGTAACGCTGTGTAGGGGAGCCTTTAACTGTGCTGCTGCTCCTTGTCATGTGATGGGGAACACAGATTTTCAAATACTGGAGTTTTGGCAGACTGAGAGGTTTGTTTTTTCCTGGACGCTTCCATCCCAGATTTGGTTTTTCTTTGACTTAGGTTCTTGCAATTACCCCTTTCTATTCATTAAGGTGACATGAAAGCTTTTATGATAAGAAAAGCCAGACCAGTGATCGATCTTAGACCAGTATCCTGTCTTTGTCAATGATGGGCCACAGATACCAAGAGAAACCAGTAAGAACGGGCAAGCATACAAGCACATTTCTTCAGAATAGTCTTTTAGTTGGAAATCAAACAGGTACTAAAGAAACATATGTCAAAAAAGGAAGACCTCTTCTATATTCCTTTCTAACTTTATGGATCTAGTAGCTCAAACGACCAAAATGGGAGAATCTCTTCCGTGGACAGGGTCTGTCCAGCATGGATCAGAGGCCCCTGTGATGCTACACCAGCCAGGGTACCCAGCATCTAAGGGAATGTAAGGTTATCTATACTGTTCTCTCCTTGTAGTGTTAGCTCTAATACATAGCATTTTAAATGATACTTTACAGACCCTCAGTGCCTTTCTTACTGGTATCATAACAGACCAGCATCTCCTTCTGCAAAACATATGCTGAGTACAAAAGTCATGTTAATCACCCACTAAAAGAGTGATGGTAACAATTATCAATAACAATATAAAAATGTGAAAGCATTCATTAAACTCAACTGATTTTTTGTAGGAGATAAAAGCTAAATAAACACAGATTTTGATAATAATGAAATACTTCCTATTCTGATAATGAAAAGGAAGTAAGTTAAAAGATAACTGACAAAAATTTCACATTTTGAAGTTTGTCTGGATCAAAGAATTCACACCCAATTTTAAAGAAATTGAAAAATTGTGACTCTTTCTAAAAATGTTTTTCAACATATTCCTGAATGTTAAAAGAAGGCAAAGATGGCTGGAAGTAGATTAATATTATGCTTGTACTTATTTGTAATGAGAATGATTTGGCTGATTTAACTCACAGAAAAACGTTGAGGAAGGTGTACGTGTTAACTAAAGAAGTACAAGACACGTACTCATTGCAAACTGGTAGTGACAGCTGTACTAAGTTGAACCAAAAACTTATGATGGTAGGTCTGTTCTTCCTGTAAAAGAATATATACAGAATAAACCTTCTCTTGTGATATTCTGATACTGCCTAGTCACCTGATTTCTGATAATTTTTTGAGCCAGTGTTTCCATTAATTTTATTATTTTAATAAGCACTTACAAATTTATTCTCTATAAATCTCTTCTTGAAAACATCAATACTTCTGCATTCCATAACACTGTGTGGCAGTGTGCTCTTCAATGCAGTTTTGTACTACATTTCAATGACAACACAAAAAAGCACCTTTGGTCTGTGTGAAAATTTCAGTGGGTGCCCTGCCTTTCATATATTGTGGAAGTGGTGAATAATCATTGTTGTGGTTTAACCCTGGCCAGCAACTAAACACCATGCAGCCACTCGCTCACTCCCCACCTCCGGTAGGATGGGGGAGAGAATCGGGAGCGCACAAGTAGGAAAACTCGCGGGTTGAGATAAAAACAGTTTAATAATTGAAATAAAACAAAGTAAAACAGTAATAACAATGATAACAACAATAGAATATACAAAGCAGGCGATGCACAATGCAACTGCTCACCACCCGCTGAACCGACGTGTAGCCTGATACGCGAGAGCCCGTCCCATGACGCCAGAGCTGTCCCCCCACCACTTAGTTTTTATACTGAGCATGACATCACATGGTATGGAATACCCCATTGGCCAGCTGGGTCAACCACCCCGGCTATGCTCCCCCTGCCAGCTTCCCATGCACCTGGCAGGGCATGGGAGGCTGAAAAGTGCCCGGTGCAAGCACCACCCAGCAACACCCAAAACATCAATGGGCCATCAACGCTCCTGTTATACCAAACCCAAAACACAGCACACGCTCCCCAGCTACTGGGAAGAAAGTTAACCCTGTCCCAGCTGGAACCAGGACAATAATTCAACTACTTTCAACATTAAAACTCCACTTTTATCGTGAAACTACATGCTTTCTTATAAGCTTGCAAATTTGTATATAGATGTCCTAAATTTTTTTTGCATGTCTCTAACAAATACTTTAGCATTGCATAATATCTAAGAAAACAGTAACAGTGCCTGGAAGAAAACAGTAAAAATCACTACTGCTGAATTCCACAGATGCGTAAAAATGAGAGATGAATGATAGAATAGGTATGAAGTACAGGTGTGGTTTTACTTAGTTTGCCATCATTCAAAATGCATTTCACTGTTGGAAAATGCATAAAACTTAAAGCAAATGACATGTTAGTTGCTCAATTTCCTTGAAATGTCATCCCTGGCAATTCGTCAAGAACTTTCCCAAACAAAACCAGCAGCAAAACCAGCCCTCCACAAAAATCATTGCCTGATACAGTATGCATAGATACTTTTTTCTGTTAAGATTCTTATTGTGTAAGATTAGATAATTTGCACTTAAATTAAAAAAAAAAGAAACACGTTTTCCATAGGTAATGTGTAGGGGTGAGATCATGGCAATTATGCCATAAATCTCTAATGATATGTTATTCCCTTCTAGTTCTGTAATACTAAAATATTACACAGTGTAGCTGGAGATACTTGCTTTGTTATTAAGGAAATTATTCTTTTTTTCACTATAGTTACAATATTGCCGAAGAGGCAGATGACATACTTAACTGCAACTTGTAAAAAGAAGTGATCTGATTTTTGCAAACAATGTCTCCAAAGAGATTTCATCTGAGGGCTTTTCATGTGGTGGGAACATTTGACAGATAATTGAGCGAGCTGTGTGGAAGAGGAATATTCAAGAAATTACTGTTTTTTATGCTCTCTTGTGAAGTGTGGTTTTCATCTGTTTCTTAAAATCTGACACTGCAATGAATTATATTTTGTGATGGAGGATTTCACTCTACCTTCTAGTACAGGACAACTCATGCATAAGATAGTAATCTCTTACACCAGAAGTTTCTTCTTACTGCGTGCAAACCTGATTAACCTGTCTGACAGATTCACCCAGAAGTCATCTCAGTCTAATGTGAGTAGGTTATGCTGAGATATGAGGTGTTGCTTTTGTAGTATCTACAGCACAGTAGTAATTTACAAGTTGCAAGTATCTCACAAGACAACCTGCCCTTGGAGCCCAGAATACAACTTGCTTTTCCCCATGGGCATGACGAGTTCTAATGAAAAGATAATCATCCTTTCTATAATGAAAAGGATGAGAAAGTAAGAATAAACCTGTACACTGTGGGACTATGTATCTCAGTTTATCTTCTGAACTCCCTGGCTTTCCTATCTCACAACTAATACTTACATTTGAAAAATAGTTAAACATGCTTAAACTTTCAAATGTTTGTAGACACTGATTTATTTTGTGCTCTGAAAAAATAGATATGTACTCTTTTTTTTATTCTGTAAACAGGAAACTAGAGAAAGAAACAGCAACTATCCAGTTTCTGGAGTAGAGGATACATCTCTAGTGCAATGTGCCTAAAGCGCATTACAACTCCAAAGGTGGCTGTGCTGCCTTAGCTGTATTGGTTAATAACAGCAATTTGGAGTCATGGGTTCTCCTGTGGCCTACTCAGTACTGGGTAACCCACTTGAATCATAGTCAGGCTGCTGTATCTTCGCCTCTCTAGTTCCAGCTAGCTTGTGAATATCTTGATGAAGAAAGCCATCTTGTGCTGCAGTTGTGTACCCAGATGTAGTCTCAGTTTATGTAGTTGTAGATGAGTAATGGTTTACTGTGGGAGCGTTAACCTGAGTGGTAACTTTTATATACAGAAGAGAGATGGACTGCTAACTACTGTTGTATAATATACTATAAATCTAGAATAACTCAATTAAAGTAAGGGGGTAGTTCTATCGGTACTGTAGGAATTATAAGAGCAGAATGCAAGTTTCCTGAGGTAGCACAATGTATGTGTAAAGATTTATGTCATATAATCTTTTATTGCATTAACAGACAAAACACTCTGGAGGGTTGGGTCATGCAGATAGTTGCTAGTATTGCATTACTTAATTAGATAAATCTCAGCTTGAGAGATTCACACTTCAGTGATTTAATATAATCATTATTTTTAGATAACTATTTAGAGAAAAAAAACCTTAATGTTTGTTTTGAAAACATTTATTTAGAAAGTCAGCTATAATGTCTTGCCCTGTCTTTTTAATATGCTGCTACAGTGTAGGTCAAATCCTCCATTTGACTGGTGGTTTTACTGTAAGACAAATACACTATCTTCTCTCCCATCTCCCATGTACATGCCACAAAAATAATCAATCACTTCAAGTTCAAAGCTACACATATGCATCACTCATAAGAAAACATCTGTTTTTCAAGTACAGCTAAGCAGAAATGCCTTCCCCTTATTCATCATAAATACTTTCATGTGCACTTTAAAAAGAAGAAATATGCTAATATCTGCTGGTTTTTATCCTTTCTACCTTACATTTCTAATTTACCATCTCTGTTTCACAGCTATATTTGCTTCTTAACCGTGTTTCTTTGTTTCTGTTTGCACAAAGAAAAGAAGTTCTAGTTCGATAGAATGGACTGTCTGGCATGAAGCAGGTTCCTTCTTTGCATTTGTTCATCCCAGGGCAGGAATAGGGGTAGTGTGTCACCCTTTGCAATCCTAGAAACTGACTGGCATTGATTTGAGACATCTGTGTGTGTGTTATCTGTCCTAAGCTGTGGCCCAAGGCAAGATTATAAATGAAATCTAGAAGTTTTATCCAGCCTTTCTGGCTTTCCATCTGTTGACTTACCATGGTGTATAACGGTTTTTGCAATTCCTTTGATTTCATGTGCTTCATTCTAATTTTAAAGTGTCCTTTAAATAGGTGCTAGAGTTCTGTTTTGTCTTCACAGGGGCTGGAAGTAGTAGTATGGAAAGAATTAGAAGAAGACATGACTTTTATGGATTTAAGGACCCAATGGTAAGAAGAAAATCCAACATGTGTGTCTGTACCTCAGCCATTTAAAAGCATTAAAATTGTGACTTTAATCCTAACAAATATCCTTCACTTGGGTTACTTGTGGCAGAAAGGTGGAAGCAGGTGGTCATAATGAAGTACATGAAGTTCAATAAGGCCAAGTGCAAAGTCCTGCATCTGAATCAGGGCAATCACCATTATCAGTACAGGCTGGGCTATGAATGGATTGAGAGCAGCCCTGCAGAGAAGTACCTGGGGACACTGGTGATCGAAAAACTGGACATGAGCTGGCAATGTGCGCTTGCAGCCCAGAAAGCCAATTGTATCCTAGGCTGCATAAAAAGAAGCATGGCCAGCAGGTCAAGGAGGTTGATTCTCCCCCTCCACTCCACTCCCATGAAACCCCACCTGGAGTACTGCATCCAGCTCTGGGGTCCACAGTACAAGAAAGACCTGTTGGAGTGGGTCCAGAGGAGGGCCACAAAAATGGTCAGAGGCCTGGAAGACCTCTCCTATGAAGAAAGGCTGAAAAAGTTGGGGTTGTTCAGCCTGGGGAAGAGAAGGCTCCAGGCAGACCTTATTGTGGCCTTTCAGTATATAAAGGGGGCTTATAAGAAAGACAAAGACTTTTCACCAAGGCTTGTAGTGACAAGGCAAGGGACAATGGTTTTGAACTAAAAGAGGGTAGTTTTAGATTGAACATAAGGAAGAAATTTTTTATGATGAGGGTAGTGAGATGCTGGAATAGGTTGCCCAGAGAAGTTGTGGATGCCCCATCATTGGAAATGTTCAAGGTCAGGCTGGATGGGGCTTTGAGCAACCTGATCTAGTGAAAGATGTCCCTGCCCATGGCAGGGGGTTGGTTTATATGATCTTTAATGGTCCCTTCCAACCCAAACCATTCTATGATTCTATGATAGTTTGGCACAGACTTGACTTACTTATTCAGAACCCAGTGAAATTACACCAGAATATGAAGTACTTTATAAGATTTAGAAAGTAATCATGATGGAAGGCCATGATCAAATTATCAACATGTAGTTTTTGTGATAGTCCTCCTTCTTCTTGCAGAAATTTGGGCTAGATGGCCTCTAAAAGTCTCTTCCAACCAGAATTATTATGGTTTCTGTATGTTCATGCCTTCATTTCATCAGCTTACCCAAGTGGACAAAATAATGGAATGGATCTTCCAAAGTTGTGCAAATGACAGCAGACCTTATTTCTCCATCCCCTCACCCCATGTTCAGTGTTGTTTCATTACAGTTTTGTATGTATTCTGTTTTATGATTTTCTAGTTTCTAGAAGTTAATCAAAATCAGAAAGGAAAAAAAGGAAAGAAACTGTATCAGCAGTTGTGGTTGCTATATTTCTGATCTGGCATGTGCCAGAGACTTGACAATATGAGTTAAAAGGAGGCAGCCTGAGTTCAGTGTCAAAAAGAAGTAATATCAAAATGAGCTAGTGAATTAGCTAGTAAACATTTTGATTTTCTGCTCCTCATCAATGTCTGTCTTTTTTTTTTCTGTGAGAACCTGATAGTTTTGCCTATGTAATGCAAAATTGATCTTTATAAATCATTAATGAGCTTGTGCCCTTCAAAAAATACTGCACTGCATCTCAAAAGATCTATCGGTGCGTTCTCAGCAGTACATTGTGCACCAGCATAAGAATTTTAACCTTTCCAAATGCCTTTAAAGGATACTTGTTTTGCCTTTTAGAAGTAATTTGACTTTGTTAGTATATTAGTCAAACCTACACTTCAGTTGGTACAAAGGCCAGATGCTTGGCAAGGTCCATGTCAAAATAAGTAGAAAAGAGATGTAACTGCAGTATATACTAGAGTTTCTTGATGTCAAAATTACTTGTAAAGGCACATAATTGCAGCATATAACATAAAGACTCATGCCAAATTTTTTGCATGTGTGAATCAAGCTACCACAGAAACTTGGGTTTCAGTGTTCACTTGCCTCTGTGATGGGAAGCTTCAGAAACTAATTTACTTTCCATTTTCTTACTTTTTTGTATATTCTTGAAAACCACAAATATCAGTAATCCTTTAGGTAAAATGGTGGATATTGCTAATGAGTTTATTAACCCTTCCCCACTTTCTTGTGTCCAAATTTCTGTGACTGTTTTTCACAGTGAATAATGCTTGCTTGTTAGCAGGACTCTGCCCCAAACTTGTATTACTTGTTTTGTCAGGGTTTTACAACTATTTTCCTTATACTCATAGACCATTAAACCTGAGGTGCTCCTCTACTCTGGGAATCAAACTAGACCTTTAAATATCCTATGTTTCTGTAAATGAACTGCAACAATGTGTAATAGTATAATTCAGTGATTTGTTCTCTTGGTGCTCAAATAATAAGACACATTGGCTTGTCTACGCTGAATGGCTAGTTATTGCTGCTGTTAGTTGATCCTCTATTCCTAGGTCTCCAGCAGTCCTGTTAAAAAGATCTTTGGGATTTTGCCATGGCTCCCTGCTGGCCCACCTGACCACACTGCTTGGCTGTGGAAATGTTTCAGCAGGCAGATGGGACACCTGTCTGTAGTCAGACAGAGGAGTTGGATACCTTATTGGCCCACAGTATAGATTAGCCCCTTGCAGCTAAATAGACAAAGACTTTAGTCATTTGGAGCCCATCTACAACCTAATTTTGATCTGTGAACTATATGAATTGAGACAACATATGAAAGTGTTTTTTAAATTAAATTGGTCAGCTTTGCAAACAAATTACCTTCTCATCCTCTCCCATAGTCAGACTTCTAACTGCTTAGATTTACTTGTCAATCAGTTTGTTTTTTTTTCTTTAGTATATTTGTCATTAGTTGGCACTGACTTTCTTTTAATGGTTGTATCACTTCTAACTCTTAGCAGAATAACCTGGTCAAATAGTCCCAAGTTTGAAAATTCTTTGAACTCACCACTAGAAATATTTAATGCCTATTGTTACTATTGTATGTTTGGTGTGCTTTATTTTTGTCCTCCCTGAGCTGCTTACATTGTTACTCATTTCTTGAACAGTACCAGTTGTTACTAATTTTAAATATATTGTGATAGTAGTGACTTCAAGTTATAACTGGAGAACAATGAATAAGAAAGTATTTTTAAATATTTATTCTTTTTTTTTCCAAATAAATAACTGTTAAAAATCACAATGCTCAAGGGATCCAGAAATGCTGTCATGAGTTCCAGCAGTTCTAAGCTCCTTGATGAAATCTGTGACTGCAAGAATTCTTTCAAACTAATATTTCTATTGAAAACTATTGTGTATTCTTTTTCTTTATCTTTCTGTTCTGTTATTGCTTGACCAGTTCTACTCACAGAAATATGAAATGGCTTGTTTTAACCATAAAGGTACTTATCAATAAACTGAGGAGAAAGCTACAACAATATCTCCTTTAAAGATGTGTAAGTTTTCTTTCTTTTTAAACAAAGATGCTGTGTATCAATGTGATATTCTTGCAATATTTTATGAGGCAGCAACTGTATTATAATAACTTTCATCTTCAAAACTGTATCTCTTATTTACAAGTGGACAAGAAGAGTGCTTTTGCATTCCTTCTTTTGCTGCCAGTTTGTTTTGTTAGTTATAAAGTTTGATCTATAAAATTCAATTCATCACTTTAAATGATAGCACATCTCCATCACTAAGAAGATAATTTCAGTTGAGATTTTTTTTTTAATTGTAAATTAATAATTTCACATACTTTAATGGATGGTGTCTTAACCTAATACACTATTCAGCTTTTCTCATTACATCTAGAGAGCTAATAGCCTTTAAATTTTATTTGCATGAAGAAATTGCAGGAGGTTAATGAAAAATCTGAATTCAAATGATAGAGGGGATTGAATTTGCAGATCCAAGGGTTTCTTTGCAGTCCTCTATTTCTGGTATAAATGTATTCAGGAAAATTGGTGAGGGACCCTAAGTGAACGTAGCCTGTGTTACACATTTTGCTTCAACTAATTCACAAAACTTCAGCTAAAAAGTTTTAAAATAAAGTTTTAAAATAAATCTGCATGTGAGTTTGTACTGATAACTCACTTGATTTCATACATTTTGGTGACATTGCCTTCCTGCTGTAAGGGCATAAGAGACGATTAGCAGAATTCTTTTATCTTATTATGAAGTTCATGACAATCAATTTTCTTTAGTGGAAAAATGGCCTACTTATTCCCAAAGAAACCCCCTCATTTTACTACTGAGACACAATGAGAGATTCTTTTTTCCAGTTACATGGTTTTAACTTCTGATATTTTCCAGGACAAAGCAAAAATATTTCTTGCATCCAGATATCTGAGTTGTTTTGGTGGTGGGTTTTTTCCCCTAACCTTTTTTAGTGAATATGTAACAATAATATAGTAAGAACAGAGATCTGGGGAGTGGTAAAAAGCCCATTCTTTTCAGTGTCTGAATGAATTCTGAGGTGTTGGTCACCAGTCTGAAGAATTCAGACTCTTCAAATTCTTATCCAGTTCACSTGTACTTAATGATGAACCAGATTCTTCCTTTTAGAGAACAACATATTTGTAATTTTGGTGCAGTATTTTTCCTATTTATTCTCTTAATCTTCCTTTTGTAATTTTTGCTATATTTTTTTCAGCAAAAATAACTTATCAATGTTATTGTTATGCTATAGCAAAGTTGTTTTGTATAAAGTTTGATGATAATTGTGCATTTTACACTGATGCAAATAGTTCTGTTCCAAAGTAACTTTTATTTTCTTGAAAGATACTAAAACATTTGATTGTTGTGAAGCTGCCAAGGGACTAAATACAGTCTAGGGTGTAGGTTGAAAAGATATTTCTACCTGCCAGCTGCAAGCAAACAAACCTAAAGATGGAAAACATTCCCAGCAGCCTTTCCACGATGTGTTTTCACATGGTTGAATGCATCGTTGAAATTTGTTGAGAGAATAGCGTAAGATACTTTGCATCTTTAATTTATTCCAATGCTAAGAAAAAGAGCCTTTTCTTCACTTATTTCTTAACAGTTTAACAACTACTAGAAAAAAAAAATCTAGTAGTAGCTGCCCTAAGGTACATACTTTTTTCCTCAAAAGACATATACCATACCTTCGGTTGAATGGAATTCTTTTTGTTACTGTTTAATTTCTTCTTATGTCTCTCAGATATGATCAATTGTGACTTTCAATACTTGGTATTTAAGGCAGATCCTCCACATGGTTCACAGCATGTAGTTAACTGAAGAAAAGTTTTGATTCTGTTTATTAAGAGACAAAAGCAGTAATTGCCTTTTCTGTGACTGTCCTTATTAGAAGATTTCTGTAGGACTCCATAAAGTTTTTAGGCTTAACAAGTTTAATTACCTATTACATGAATATCATCAGAAACATATCTTCAGTAAGTAAATTTATTAATTTAAAATTTATTGCATGCAAATACACAGTACAAACATATGAATGATCTGGAAAAGGGGATGTCAATATTTAGCTATTTTCACTTATTAGGTAGATAAATTTCTAGGCTGAAAGAGACCATAATGCTATCTAATGTCATCTTTTTCTTATGATGAGCTTTGGAGTTTAACTAGCTGTCCTTCCGAGCTCAAAAGCAAGTATTTCCTTAAAATAGAGCCTTGCAGTGTCCATTAGGGACTATGGAGAATTCATCACCTAGGAAAAAAATTTTAACCCAGCATGGGAGATTGAAAATCTTTATTTTCTACTAAATGTGCTGAGTGCTTATTTCATGTTGTTGGAAGTGGTGTGCCTGTGCTCTTATAATGGAAGTAAGCATAATGTTTTAAAAGTGATCTCATAGAATATTTTGACTTGCCTTAACGCAATCTTTTCATGTTACATAAAAATTGTTTTTCATTCAGCTTTACTTACTATTTGCTAATCTTCAGTGAGCATCCTGGTCTATGTTCTGGTCCCTGTAATGTTACAGTTATAATTAATTTGCATTTGGCAAGAAGAACTTTTGCTCCAAAAGCAAAAGTAAAGAAAGCAGTGAAAACACTCTGGCTTTAACGCTTGTTTCATTATAATGTGTCATTTGTTTTACAGAATAAGTATGTCTTTTTTTCTGTTCTCCTACCCAAGAGACAGGCAGTACAATTCTGTCAGACAGGCTGGTCCCTATTTCCCAGAAGAGCATATAAAAAATTCAAAATCAAATATGTAACAGAAGTATTGAAGTTATTTAAAAAATATTTCAAGATATCCAAATCCCTGAAAAATAAAGAAGTAGGAGGGAACAAAGGAAATTCATTTAGTCTGGTAACAGAAATGCACCAGAACTGCCAGACAGTCTTCTCTCAGAAAGGAAAGAGTTGAAAGCCTGCTTTAAATACAGTGCATTGATGGGGGACGAGAGAAAGAACTTGTGTCAGAAGAAAACACACAGAAGTGTATATTTTTTAAAATGCTTCTCATCTTTCTAAATATAGTTTTTTCTTTTCTGGAGAAAATAAACATAAATCTTGTTGAGCACTCTTTTTAGAATATAAGCAATGTATTAGAATTCTAGGATTTAACTTCTCTGATGAGCTACTAGCACTGGCTTTCTTTTAGTGTTTTTCATATTAAGCAACCCTGAAATCAGTGGCTTTACTTATGGTGAGTTGAAATATGATTATGTTCAAGTATTATTGAGGGTTGAAGCCCCAAATTTTTCAATTCATAGAATATACTACAAATTCAAAACCTATTTGTTTTAATAAACAATGAACAGTTTTCAACTGCCTTGCTGAGTGTAACTTTGTATAAGTTTCTCTTTATAAGCAGAAAAATTTGGTCTGCATGAATGTGTGAATGACAATTATATTTGCTGTTTCTACCTTATGCTTGATCTCTCTCTCTAATGAATCCCCTTATAGGTATATTGTTGAATTCTTATTCTTGAATGTTATTGTTCTTGTTAAACTATTGAGATGTTGGTGTTTCTGGAACTAAATATATGCACCACAACAAAGTATTCCATTACACTAGTTGTTCAGCAACCAGTTATTTCCTTTTTGAACAGCAGCTCCCAACTGTCAATATCTCTTCTGATTTTGAGATGCTTCTTTGAGTAACTTTTTAACTTTGCTACTATTAAGAGGTTTTATATCAAAGGTTCACTGCTGTATCTAAATGCCTTTATTTCTTAAAAATAAATAAATTTTACAAAATAAAGCAACCCTGACCATATCAACAGAATGCAGTGATAAATCATAAAATGTTGCATGGTTTTTCTGTGGTTATCTGGAAGTTCAACAGCATGCTAGGGAGTCTTCTCTTGCTTTTAACTGCTCAGGGACTATTTGTGATTATGTATCATTATGTCCTATACTTTAATGACTATGATGTTTACTTGG
This sequence comes from Phoebastria nigripes, assembly GCA_035582835.1. Taxonomy (NCBI): domain Eukaryota; kingdom Metazoa; phylum Chordata; class Aves; order Procellariiformes; family Diomedeidae; genus Phoebastria; species Phoebastria nigripes. Next base: position 538,690 of record JAYKAV010003048.1, read on the forward strand.
AGAGTGTATAATGTTGTTAAAATTCCCTCAGATTCAGAGGAAAATGCTATTACATTGCAAGTATGCCAAATCTGTGGTGAGTGGTTGTCCTGGTTTTGGTTGGGTTAGAGTTAACTTTCTTGCTAGTGGCTGGGGTGGTACTGTGTTTTGGGTTTGGTATGAGAGGTATGTTGACGGCCCATTGATGTTTTGGTTGTTGCCAGTGGTGCTTGCACCGGGGACTTTTTGGCTTCCCATGCTCTGCCAGGTGCACAGAAGCTGGGAGGGAGCATAGCCAGGGCAGCTGACCCAGCTGGCCAATAGGGTATTCCATACCATGTGACGTCATGCTCAGTATATAAACTAGGAGGTGTGGTCCGGGAAGGGGGATCGTGGCTTGGGCCACGCGGCGGTGGGCGGGTGATGAGCAGTTGCATTGTGCATCGCCTGCTTTGTATATTCTATTATTATTGTTGTTATTATTATTATTACTACTGTTCTACTTTGTTTTATTTCAATTATTAAACTGTTTTTATCTCAACCCACGAGTTTTCCTACTTGTGCGCTCCCGATTCTCTCCCCCATCCTACTGGAGGCGGGGGGCTGAGTGAGAAGCTGCATGGTGTTTAGTTGCTGGCTAGGGTTAAACCACGACAGTGGTCTAGCCTTTGAGGATCACTGGTACTTCCATAAAGATTCATGTTCAAACCCAGTATCCTCCTGAAAATATACAGTGGTTTTAACTGAAACCTGGAAATAAATTTGGAATAAACATTTGGTAAATGCACTTATTGGCTTACTTCTCCCTTTCTGACTTCTATTACTTGCAGATAGTAAAAGCTTCTGCATGAAGTACCATATTGCAATCTCTATTGATAGACCATTCTACACTTCTGCTTAAGTGTGAAGACTCTACAGTGAAAGCAATAGGTTATTGGAAGGTGCCACATCAACTGCAACATTCTGTGTTTTATTGAAGTTCCTGCTGCCATACCCTTAAATAACATCTATCTCTTTGTTCTGCTTTTGAAAGGAGTCAACAAAGTCAGTGTGCTAAGTTAAAAGGCAACAAAGAGAAACTTTATTATTGGTGATCAACTTGTGAACGTTCCTAAATCCTAGGTCTGAACTTTGCTTCATGTTTCTTCTCTTGGTGTGCACAGGACTTTACGGCATGCTTTTGTGTTTGCATTGAGTTAATGTTTCAGCATGATTTTTGCTTTGAGCTTTCTGGAAGGATTTGGATGAGCTGTTGTGAATCTTGCCCAACACTGCTATAAATTCTAGCTCTTGGGAGATTAGTCCAGTTAGTTGGTAATCTATAGCCTGATAAACTGTGCCTTTAGAGTAGTTGGTGTATCTTGATATTTCAGAGCATTCAGGGTGCCATGACTGGCGCTGGCAAAATAGGCAGAGGCCAAGGGTTACAGTCTGCAAGGACATGGGAGAGTAGGCCTGGCCTTGACATTTGGAGTCTTGGAAATTTGTGCTCACTGTTGCTGGGGCTGCAGTGAATCTCCCTTCAGTAGCAGCTGTTAGCCCTACTCTAATGTCCTTACAGTCAAAAAGTACAGGTCAGCAATCCAGGACAGCTCTATTTCAGCGCTTTGTTTGTGTTCTTTTCTTATACTTTTTCTCACAGTAGGAGCTACAAATTCCCACTGTTTCATCCCTTAAATTGTATGAATAAATTTGACTGACTTTGCTAAGACACTGAAGCTATCTTGCAGGTTAACTTCAGTTCATTTTCCTTTATCCTGTATATATGTCTCTTTCACACAGGCAAGAAATGTACACATTTTAAGTATTGCTGGGAAATTTTGTGTACAGATCTGCAAATGTAATAGGATAGCTCTTGCCATGTGTCTAGCAGGAAATACAGGAACATTAATGTTTTTAAGACCATACTGATGACAGTTACAGAAGGGTCTGAGAAATGAGTCCTGTTAAATAGGATGCAAATTGGTAGGTCTGGAAAGGGAGGGAGGTAATATTCTCTCACAGTAATAGCTGGGCCTGCTATTTGGCAATCTAGCTGTGGCTTGAATTAGGTCAGTTCAACTAGTAATTCAGCCTACTGCAGGAGAAATTGCTTTGCATAGCCCAACTGAGGGACAGTTACCACTTAGAGTGTTTACACACTAAGCTTTTTGTTCCTTATTGCAGTGATGTCTTCTGAAAGAAAGTACCATGCAAGGGCTTTGAATTCTTAGGGATTTTTTCCCATTACTTTCTAGTACTTAGAATTGCTACATAAGACTCTAACATTTGAAATAAATAATTGTCTTTAATCTTTTTAGAAATGAGAAATTTATGGATAGAAACAGACTGATCTTTTTCACCTCCCCACCCTGTCCAGCAGGCGCATCTCAGAAAATCTGAGCAAAACAAAACACAGCTCAACATTAGCTCCAGTTCACTTATACTATCTGACTTTGCAGTGTTGTACGGTAGATTGTTCCTGTTCTCTGGGGAAGAAGCCTCTTTATATCTAATGTGAACTTCTCAGAATTTGTTTATGTTCAATTATTATACCTTTCTTGGTTGACAAAACTCCTTGACAGAAATGAGTTATAAATACAACGTTTGTGATTTGTAGAACTCCTCTCAATGCAGGACAGTTTTTACCCTAATGATGACCTAAATCTAATTGCCTGAAATAGTTTCTCCTGTAACTTCTCCCAGCAACTGAGATTATTACATATTCTTTCCATTGCGTCCTAGTATTACATGTTCTACAAATCTCTTTTTCTGAAAAGTTTCTCCTGATGGTCTTTCACAGACATGTTTGGCATTATTTGAAGTGTGCAGACTGTGAAACATAACTAGTTAATTTTTTTTTCCCCATTTAGTTCTTTCCAAAAAATTATTTATTATCTCTACCCACAGAAGTAGCAATGTGCTATTCATTACAGGTAGGCAAGAAGTTACTCATTTTACCTTTCTGTTGCGTTTAGATGGGATGATGGCACTTAAAATCTATACACAGCAAACAGAAACCTCAAATGAGAAAAGTAATGCCCCAGAATGGTGATCACAAGTGAGTTCCCAGACCAATTTTTTAAACATTCAGAAAGGTTCTTTGTTCCTTTGAGCATATATTCCAAAGTAATAACATCTCAGCTTTAACTGAAGTCTTGCACTCAGAGTTGTTGGTATCAGTTCTTCTAAAAAAATGCATTTTCTATTTTGATACAACATACGTACCGTTTTCTACACTGAAATAGGATGAGGAAGAGGCAGAAATAAAGTTTCAGTCTCTCGAAGGTGGAAATTCTGCTTCAAAAACTGCATCATTGTAACGAATGCTCACTTGGAATGTAATGTCAGGTTCTTACTGTGTCTTCAGACAACTTCATTAGCATTGCTCTTTAACTCAGAATTTACATTGGTTTGACATATGGATATAAGTGTATATGTGCATTGGTATTTCTGCAACTCAGTAATTCAATTCCTCCTCACTCCAACAACAAGTGGGAACTAGGTACAGGAACAGGAAAATGGAGGGCCTTGATTAGATAGATCATGAGAACAGCTGGTGGCTGGTGACACAGCATTCACTATACATGAACCAATAAAAAAATTATCTTCAAGCAAGAATCTCATTCTTTGCATTTCTCAAAAAGAAGATTGGCTACTCCCTACACATCGAGCAAACATTGATAAGGCACCATCAGAAGGCAGCATCTTCCTTGCTTGTTCCTTCTGTGATCATGAAGGGTTGTCAGCACTTGTGCCTTAATGTTGCAAATCACTTGCTGAAGATCTTCAGCAGATGCCCACTTCCTATTTTTTGGTGGATTTTTGCCTTATCATCCCAATGAATAATGAAAAAGTATCTTTATTTCTGTGAATTTCTGACACTCTGATAGCCCAGATCTTCTCTAAGAAAATATTACTTTTCTCAGGGCTTCATTGTTCTTCTTAGCTATCATCCCATGAATACATACTTTCAGAAGTTGTCAATTAAATTATTCATTTAAGTATACTAAAAATTTAATAAAGATGTTAGTCAAAAGAATAATTGTGTATCTTTTTTGTAAAAACTCATCTTCTGTGGCTCTACTATAGTCATGAAGATAATTGAAAGGGAGAAATAAAAAGATACACTAACAGGAGTCACAAGTATTCATGAAATCATGTAAGCTGCTAGGAGCAAAACTAGTAATGAGGTAATCTGAACTCTGAACGGCAGCAGTTCCTGAAGCTTCCCAGAGGTGTTGTGTATCTCCTACCTTACCTGTTTTTTTGTGTCCCGACTGGAGCAATGTCTTACTTTTAACCAGTGTTTGTACCTTTTGGCTGTGACAGAATTCCAGTGGTTTCCAGCATGAATTTTACTTTTTTCTTTTTTAAATAGAAAATGAAGATAATTTGTTATTTTGTTCTAAATGACACAGAAATGTGACTTTTCTTTCAGTGTGGGAAGATGAAGATCAATGTAACTGAAGTGAGTCAAATGTATGTCTTGTTAGTCTCAACCTCGATTTGTATTTTTATTACTCAAAAGTGCACAAACCAGGTATGTAACCTAGTGTCAGGTGGGAAGGAGAAAGCAGTGTCATTTTTAAGCATTTTTCTTTAGCACAGTTGGAATTTAAAATATAACCTGTAGGCACAGCTGGAAAGCCCTGAAACTTTAATTTTTAGAATATTTTCAGGGGCATCTTTCTTGGTCAGCAGTTAAATAATCTCACCTTTAGAAAATTTTGAAGGGCTATGTCCTTTCTATTCTATAGGCATTGAACCCCTTTGAGAGTAAACAGAAATATTTTTTTCTTTTGAGGTATAATGGACTAAAATTTATTTAGTCAGAGGCAGTTCCCCCACACTGTGCAAGACATTTCAGTGTCTTCCCCAGCAAAGTTGTTGCTTCTACAGAAAAGCTATTTCTGAAGGCAAAATTAACATTATATGATTTTTCTCTGTTTAATGTAAACATCACTGTCAGCTTCCCAAGTTGAGTTAGGAATAGTCCTTGAATTAAAAACTTTAAGGACACAGTGCTAATCCAGATAAGGAAAAACAATTTAATTTGGAGATTAGACATTAGCAGTCAGACTTGAATAATATAAATACAAGTTGTTGCACTGCCTTGAAGCACAGACATAGATTGTTATGTCTGAGTTTAGCACAAGTGATGTTGCTTAGTTCTAAAGGTGCTATATACCAAAGTACAAGATAGTCCACTTTAATGGGGTAAAGCGGATTATAGACATTGGGATAGAGAGGAAGAGGTCACTGACATTAGATTTAGTTGTGTTTACAAATCCAAAAGTTAGTATAAAAAGTCGAAGCTTCTCAATATCTTTTTGTATGTAGTAGGATTTGAATAGTAACGCTTTTTTTTTTGGAAGGCCACCTGCAATTAATGCCAACACTGCCAAGTCTTATTAACTTAATACAAATACTGCAAAGTTGGATCCTGTTACAGGAGCCTTGCCAAAAACAGGATATGTGAATGTTTTCTGCAGTTAGGGGTAAAAGGAAAAAAAGGAGAGATTCTGTGTATGCTACCTCGCAGACTAGACGTGGATGTGCTGGGCAAGAAAGGAGAAGACTACATACTCACATGCCACTGACTCTCATTCATATTTTTGTTATTACAAGAAATGTGTGGTGGGTTGACCCTGGCTTGACGCCAGGTGCCCACCAAAGCCACTCTATCACTCCCCTCCTCAGCTGGACAGGGGAGAGAAAATATGATGAAAGGCTCGTGGGTCGAGATAAGGACAGGGAGAGATCATTCACCAATTACTGTCATGGGCAAAACAGACTTGACTTGGAGAAAATTAACTTAATTTATTACCAATCAAATCAGAGCAGGATAATGAGAAATAAAACCAAACCTTAAAACACCTTCCCCCCACCCGTCCCTTCTTCCCGAGCTTAACTTCACTCCCAATTTCTCTACCTCCTCCCTGCCTAGTGGCACAGGAGGATGGGGAATGGGGGTTGCGGTCAGTTCATCACATGTTGTTTCTGCCGCTCCTTCCTTCTCAGGGGGAGGACTCCTCACACTCTTCCCCTGCTCCAGCATGGGGTCCCTCCCACAGGAGACAGTTCTCCACGAACTGCTCCAGCGTGGGTCCTTTCCACGGGGTCACAAGTCCTGCCAGCAAACCTGCTCCAGCGTGGGTTCCTTCCTCCATGGGGCCACAGGTCCTGCCAGGATCCTGCTCCAGCACAGGCTTCCCACAGGGTCACACCCTCCTTCGGGCATCCACCTGCTCTGGCGTGGGGTCCTCCACGGGCTGCAGGTGGATATCTGCTCCACTGTTAACCTCCATGAGCTGCAGGGGAACAGCCTGCCTCACCATGGTCTTCACCATGGGCTGCAGGGGAATCTCTGCTCCAGCGCCTGGACCACCTTCGCCCCCTCCTTCTTCACTGACCTTGGTGTCTGCATAGTTGTTTCTCTCACATATTCTCACTCCTCTCTCCAGCTGCAATTGCTGTTGCGCAGTAACTTTTCTCCCTTCTTAAATATGTTAACACAAAGGCACTACCACTGTCACTGACTGGCTTGGCCTTGGCCAGTGGCAGGTCCATCTTGGAGCCAGCTGGCACAGGCTCTATCAGACATTGGGGGAATCTTCTAGCAGCTTCTTACGGAAGCCACCCCTGTAACCCCCCCCACTACCAAAACCTTGCCATGCAAACCAATACAAAGTGCTATTAACATTAGTGTAGCATGATCCCGCTGACATCAGAATCATTACCATCCAGGATCAAGCCTTAGCTGATCAGAGCCTTTATTAGTTCTGCTATATCATTGAGGACTCCACACTGAGCACAGCCTCTGATTCTGAAGTCTGTGAAGTCAAGTCCTGCCTAATTGAATTGTGAGAAAATTTTCTCTTGAAAAAAATAATTTCCTGATCATATTCTTTCTACAGAAATGTAATGAACTACTATTTGACAAGGTATAAATGACCTTTTTCCCATTTTCCTCTTGGTATTACATTACAAAGCAGTGGGGAAAGTGATGCTTTTCATTGACTACTTGGCTACATTAGGAAGGGATTAATTAAATAGGTTAATAAAGCTAACCCACTTAATAAAAAGACAGAGCTCCTCCAGTTACTAAATTAACTCTCAGCATTCTTTTTTCAGCCCTTAGGTTCTACTAGGACTAGCAACTGGGAGCCATGCTTTTGGTTTGAGAATTACTCTTTCAGTCCTTGTTCTGTCCTTATGTGCTAACAGTATTTCATCCATCATGACATACTCCTGACTTCAGGTTGGGATGCTAGCAAAATATTTACATGCACATAGTTAATATAGAAAAGTACTTCATTAGAACCACAATGGAAAAAATTGGGAATGAAATTTTACAGGTTTCCATGAATATCAGATAATGTATTTATCACAAATTGGAGACAATGTTAGTCCTAAGGGATCAATAAATATAAATGGCTTTAACAGAAGGTAGTGGTGCAGGTGATCATTTGTTATTGTTCATCATGCACTAGTTTTTTTGTACTCAAGAACAGTTCAGTCTTTCCAGTGCCCTTGCTCCTGCTGTATTAGTAGCTATTCCTTTAGTGGGAAAGGGGAGGTAATCTAGGTGCGGAGAATAATAGACACCCAGTCTTACATTAATTACTCAATAGCACTTGGACCAAGTGCTAAAAAAAGAAAGAGCTGGCTAGAAAATTGTCATGTCAGAAGGATTTAGGAAAGGAAATCTTTCAAAGACAAAGCAGACAAAGCAGGAGGAAAACAGCCTTTTTCAGTTTCATGATTTGTTTTGCAGGATATTATGATGTAAGGATGCACAGAGAATACCAAAATCCAACTTTTCCACATTTGGCATCTCCAAGTCTTGCTTGGATACCTATGAATCCTGTAAGAGACAGGAAACTGCTGGCCCAGTGGAAAAACAGTAGTGGTGAATGAGGGCAGGCCAGGTTGGGGCATGAAAGGACAGGTACAGTTGTGTAGTTGCCATAGTCCCATGGTCTATTTTTCTTAAGATCATAATCTATTCTAAAATTAATAGAATAGTTTCAGGACCTGTGCATATGGGAAAGCTGATGGAACAAAATGCCAGTTACCTTGAGCTGATAAACACAGATATAGAGTGAAGGTCAAAGAACAAGGAATGGGATTGCAAAACAGAAAAACAGCAACAAAGGCTTGTGCAAAAGTAAAAATAACGGCTTAGGCTGCTGCCAGTGGTAAAGCGCGTGATAAGGGAGATGTGACCAATTAGTAAAGTTTTAGCAGCGCGTGCTTTGTCTATGATCGCGTGAGCAACAATCGGGAAGATATAAATAAGAAGAAATTGTGTAAATAAAGGTCTCCGCTCTGCACTATCCCCGGAGTCCGTGATTCATTCCCTTCAAATGGTGACCCCGACGTGATAGGGAGTAAGCAGCGCTGCACTGCGTCCGGAGGGAACCTCAGCCAAATGAGTCAAGCTGACGGCGGGACCGCAGCTTCAACCCCGGGACATCACCTTGATCACAGGTGAGCGGCTGGGCAGTAACCATGGGAGCTAACATCTCTGCCGAGGAAGAGGCAATAGTAAAGTTATTGATGCAACTCCTGGCAAAACGGGGAGTGAAATATGATACTTATAAGATAAAACTATTACTTAAATTCTTGCAAAAGCATGGGGCCCCGTCCGCTGTGTCCGCGGTATTTGATGTAAAGAATTGGGAACAGGCAGGAGAGACAGTCTGGGAAGCCGCGTCACGGGGAGACACCACTGCTACTGAAATAATGACAACTTGGCGTCTAGTTACTGAAACATTGTGGTCGTGGCAAGCAGAAAAAAAGGTGCAGAATGCGGCGGCTCAGGGAATGAGGGCAGGCGACACTGGTGACAGTGACAGCCCGCAACAGGAAAAAGAGACTTTAATAGATTTAGAYGAAAAGGGCGATAATCAAAAAAACCCTAAAATGCCGCCCTTGCCAAATGCTGTCTCTTTGAAACCAACACACGCTGCGTCTCCGTGTCAAGTGCCCCTCTGCGGGTCGCACCCTGTGTYGGGCCATGATTTTGACCCTAGAAGCCGATGGGAACAATTGCATAGGGAAGCTTTTAAAGACGGTGAAGCTGGGTTGGGTTCCCAGTCCGCGTACAAGATAATCACCCTAATGAATGGACCCCCTTCCAATGGGATTTAATTAAGGAATTAAGGAAGACGGTAACAGTGTACGGGCTGAACGCGCCATTTACGCAGTCTCTATTAGAA
>JAYKAV010003049.1:0-26359 GCA_035582835.1 Phoebastria nigripes
GGGCCTTGAAAAGCAAGTGCTATGGCGACATGGCACCCCAGAAAGAACTGAGTCAGACAATGGGACCCATTTCCGAAACACCCTCATAGACACCTGGGCCAAAGAGCATGGCATTGAGTGGGTGTATCACATCCCCTATCATGCCACCAGCCTCCGGGAAAATCGAACGATACAATGGACTGCTGAAAACTAAGCTGAGAGCAATGGGTGGTGGGACATTCAAGCATTGGGATACRCATTTAGCAAAAGCCACCTGGTTAGTCAACACTAGAGGATCTGTCACCCGAGCTGGCCCTGCCCAGTCAAAACTCTTACGTACTGTAGATGGGGATAAAGTCCCTATGGTGCACATTAAAAATATGCTGGGGAAGACAGTCTGGGTTAGTCCTGCCTCAGGCAAGGGAAAACTCATTYGTGGSATTGCATTTGCTCAAGGACCTGGGTGCACTTGGTGGATAATGCGAAAGGATGGGGAAGTCCGATGCGTACCTCAAGGGGATTTAATTTTGGGTAAAAATAGCCAATGAAATGACTTGTATGATGTTAATTGCTATATAATACTGTATGTCATATCAAAGGTATTGCAGTAAGAATCACCCAGATTAATGAAGAAGGAACTCTGATGAAACCGAGCAAAGTGCAACAATGATCAAACCAGACGAGCGCAGCGATAATGGAACTAGAATTGGCTTCAGGATGCAACAATCCAACACCACACACCATCTCTCCTGCCCTGAAAGACTGYTATGACAAATGGAGCCCAAAAGTCATGGACTAAATGAACTCAATGGACATTTTAGAGGGATGGCCCATAGACTAAGGGAATGACATCTGTGTATATATGGAAGGGCAGGAAAAATTATGATGATTCATTGGAATGTATTGGAAAATGTGAGACCTGGGCATGACGTAGATGGTATAGAATAAGGGGTRGATATTGTCCTGGTTCCGGCTGGGRCAGAGTTAATTTTCTTCCCAGTAGCTGGGGGTGTGTGTGCTGTGTTTTGGGTTTGGTATAATAGGAGCGTTGATGGCCGGTTGGTGTTTTGGGTGTTGCTGGGTGGTGCTTGCACGGGGGACTTTTCGGCCTCCCATGCCCTGCCTGCCAGGTGCATGGGAAGCTGGCAGGGGGAGCACAGCCTGGATGGTAGACCCAGCTGGCCAATGGGGTATTCCATACCATTTGACATCATGCTCAGTATAAAAACTAAGTATGTGTATGGGGGTGCTCGGGCATCACGGGATGGGCTCTCACGTATCAGGCTATGTGTCAGTTCGGCAGGTGGTGAGCAGTTRCATTGTGCATCACCTGCTTTGTATATTCTATTGTTGTTGTTATCACTGTTACTATTAGTGTTCTACTTTGTTTTATTTCAATTATTAAACTGTTTTTATCTCAACCCGTGTGTTTTCCTACTCGTGCCCTCCCAATTCTCTCCCCCATCCTACCGGAGTCGGGGGGTGAGCGAGCGGCTGTGTGGTGTTTAGGTGCTGGCCAGGGTTAAACCACAATATAAGGTAATGTTATTCCTTTGTACTATGCATTTGTTATCTAAGACCATGTCCCACAACACAGTTTTGTACAAGCACATGATGAAGAATCCTCCAACACACACATTTACTGTGGCAGGATGAACTTGTGAAGGAATATGAACTTGATTTTCATAGGAATAAAACCACACTCTAAATCTCTCTTTTCTAAGCATTAATAAACTTTATAACTACACAGAACTGCAGTATAAAAAATGATGACCCCATATCTTTTTAGATTTGAAACACTTGATTGTGAACCATAATTACTGATCAGCTTTATGAGCAATGTAATGTCRTATTCAGTGGCCCTCACAAACTCCGTTGGGTAAGTAATAGTTGTTAATATTTTCATGCTGGGCTAAGATAAATGCAAAATATCATACAACAAGACAATAGAAGCTGATCATAGCTTACAGCCTTAAGCTATTAATTTCTTGGAAATCCCAAGGAAGACTGCCTAGGACATCAAAATAGCTTGTAAAGCCCTACCATGTGCTCCCAAAGTGAATAAATTCAAGTTTGGTCACTTCTTTCCAAATTCTGTATGGTACTAGAAGCAGCTTACTTTTCCTCATTTAGGCAAATCTGTTTATAGAAAGTTCAAAGAAACACAGAAAGCACCTGGCAAAATGAATCCATAGATCAATAAAGACATGAACTGCAAAGAATTTTTATTTTTGACGATGGAAAGACATTTAACAAACGCTTTTGTAAATTAATGAATAATCCTAAAAATAAAGATATCCCTATCTGATCACACAATAACAGCTCAAGTAGCTTTGTGTGCTGTGTTTAAAGCTAGCTATGTCTGAGCAAACTTAATGGCTGTACAGCTTTATCCATACTATGCAATTTCAAAAACAATCAAAGAGCTTTATTTTATGCCAGGAATGAGCACGTTAAGTTAAGAACAGAARTCACAAAGGTTTATGAATAAAATCAACCATGAGTGAAGAGATGTAAAGACAATTATCCTTCTGCTTTGCAGCTGAACCTTTAAATCATACATCCCACCATTAAGAAAGGAACAGACTGCTTTTGGGAAACAAGAAATTACCTTCATATATACAATGATATTATCAAGCTGAGCAAAGATGCCTGCACCATTTTTTTTACCAAAAAAAGGGTGTATGTGGTGGAAACCAGCAATTCCCAACAGTTGCAGAGATTCCGGTTTCACAGCCAGCTTCACGAATTGACTTGTGTAGTYAGCAGCCAACTGACTCCCCTGCTAGAGCTCCAGGAAGACAGCCTTAGACACAGTTGCATGAATACAGTCCCCAAAAAGCTGCTCTAAAGTGCTGAATAAGACATCAGACTCCTGGAGCATGGGGACACTGAGCAGCTGCACACAGAGGATGGCTCAGCCTAGGGCCATCACTAAGAGCTGGGAAGTTATTTCTGCTGAGTAGCTGGCATCTATTAGGTTGAGCATTGGGAAGGCAGCCAAGGTTAGCTGCAGGCAACTGACAAATCCCCATACTCTCACCCAATCTCAACTGAAGGAGCAGGCGTCAGTCTGGGTGCAGAGGATGTTAAAGAGGACTGAAGGGCTACAAGCTACCTCTGTACTCTAGCCATAGCTCCCTGCAGGATCTGGAGGTCACACAGGAGCGGTGGGAGGGCTGTGCAGCTGACCCACAAGGGAGGACCAGCCAGGAGCCAAGAGCAACCACAGCACAGACAGGGTCCCCACTCACCATGGCACAGCCCCACAGCAGGGAAGCAGAGCTGAGTTGGTGAGAGCACCAAGCTCCATCAGCAGACCAGCAGTCACCAGGCAAGGGCAAGGCAGCAAATCAGGTTTGAGGTCAAGCTGGGAAATCCAAGGAACAATTCGGGARTAGCAGAAGACAGAACTCTACACAGATGTACCTACAACACAGCTCAGGCACAGATCAACAGCTGAGCTGAAATGGGGCTCCTGGGCCCATGGGCAGATGGTGTAGGTAAAGGCCCCAGTGAGGCTGGTTAGGGCCATTAAGGCCTATTAGTGCCYTCAGGGCCCTGACACATATCACATGTGTATAGGGAAGTAGACAAATGTAACCTGAAACTCTCTACATTCCACACAACATTAATGCTTCTGAACTATGGTTCAGTCCTTTTTTGGCTTGGCTCTAAGATAGTGACCACATTACTTGGAGACCCTCTTCCCTCAGCTTCTAAAGACTCTTCTGAGTTATAGATTCTGCTATTTAGATTCTTGCACAACTTCTGTTCCACCATTCCATATGGCACAGATGTACAATCTGGACTGAGTTCATGGAGAACTGAGAAAATACAACAGATCTGGTTCTCAAAATGAACAGAGTATGAGAGCTGGGTTTCTTCAGAGACATGTTTAGACTGCAAACTATACAATGTTAAAATATTCTGTTAATTGATATGCTTATTTTTGCTATGGAAAAATGTATAGTGTATCTACAGAATAAAGAGATACAAAGTAGCATTACGATAATAGCTGGCAATCAAAAGTAAATAAATAAAGTTGTCATGCAAAACAGCCACTATCCATATTGAAAAGTTTTCAAAAGGGTTGGCACGGCTTGCCACCATTAAACCACCCGTTAAATAACTGTTCAAAAAACTCAAGAGTGCTAGATTTTATTTACATTCCAGAATTTACAGATGACTTGCATACAATCAATACTTTTATTCACTGTTGCCTGTGCCCTTCTTTCCTCTGCCCCAAAAAGTTACAAAGATATGAACATCTGTTCAAAGGCAAGACGAGCCTCTGCAGTTTCTGAAGGCTTAAGCAGTAAACAATCACATCATACTTAAGAGTACAGAATGGTGAGCAATTATTGTGATACTGGTGGACACCTCTGAAATAAGTGACATTTGTATTGCAAGAACATATTTAAAAYTGATAAATGTTTACTTAGCTGGTTTTTCTGCCCCACCCAAACTTTACTTAAATGTTTTATAATATGTGCCCCATCTAAACTCTACTTAAATGTTTTAAATATGTATTAAGATAATATCTAAATGTTATCAGTCCTAGGGCTCTCAKCCATCCAAATATTCCCCTTCTTTTAAAAGACATTTAATATAAAAAACTAAATTCTGCGATACTTGGTAAGATTGACAACTAATTATGACAGTAAGTCCATCGATTCTGAGACCAGTAAAATCTCTGAAAAAGTATTCCAAGCGATGAGCAGAAGTCATACAAACTAACACAAAAATAGTTGTATTGTCATGGCAATTCTGTGTTTGACACGAGAAACAGGGCTCCCATATGCCAGTTCTTTCCTTCTCAAGTTTTAATCTTCCTTATTGAGTTCTGCTATTTGAAACAGACAAAAGCATAACAGATTTTTAATTGATAATTGAAGATGTGTTGGGCTAGTTGCTAACTCAACAATGTCAGTCACTAAAATCGTAGAAGATACTTCAGAGTGACTCCCAAATCATTTAGGTTTGATCAAAATTGATTAATGTGATAACCTGAACTTTAAGAAAGTTGATGCAGACATGTTGAGCCATGGGTCTATGTTGAACCTGCAGTTAAGATACCAAGCTCCAGAGAAAGCCCCGTGGCAAAGATGGCATGGGGTAGAATACTGTTATCATGTTTTCAAGAGAACAGCATGCTATGCCTCCTGTGCTGGCCAGGTCAGAGGAGCAAAGCCATGGACCTGAGTGCTCTTTCCCCTTTGTGCTGACTAGAGCCTCTGCAAATGTAAAGGCTATAATTAAGCCAAAGTTCTGAAAAGATAGTGAAATGAAGGAAAAGCTCCCTACATTCTCCTTTCCCTGTGTGCATCCAAAAGGAAGAGCTCTGTTTCAGCCTCACATACCATGATAAAAATATAGGTTAAAAAAAAAAAAAAAGCAGCTGTTCTTTTGTACAGCGACATCAACACAAACAGGGCAGAACTGGGGAGTTGGTTTGCTGCTCCATACATAGTCAGACTGTAGAATGAAGGTGTTACCGCAAGCAAATACTTCATGCAGCAATAACTGCGGAAGAAAGATTTTGCCAAGATTTGCAGAGAACAGGCAAATTTTCATTTAAATGTCTAGAACATAACATTTTATAATCAGCCTATAGCACAAGGAAGGCTGAAAGAGGACTAATGTGACCTGTCCATTGTCTCCTATTCAGGAGACCTGAAAAGAAGGTCTCATGTAAGAGGTTTGTAACAACCAAAGCAAATCTGTCAAGTTCACAGGTATAAACATTTCACAAGTCTTCTGCACTTTTCTTCAGCCAGTCAGCTTCCCTTCCCTTGTCCTTCCTCAGATCTCAGCCTAACTCCTCTGTACCTTCAGACTARCTGTTCTAGGATACATGGGTCACCCCAGCAGAAGTCTCTATTCAGTAACCTGACACTGCCTACAGCAGCCAGACAGAATCATAGAATCATTAAGGTTGGAAAAGACCTCTAAGATCATCAAGTCCAACCGTCAACCCAACACCACCATGCCCACTAAACAGATGTCTAAGTGTCACATGAGATGCAGAYGGGCACAACTGGCTGGTTATGGCACAGTGTTGCCTGAAGAGTACGAAACAGCAAATACAACCTACAACTCAGAGTTTCTGTTCACAGTATCTACACCCTGAAAGCAGAAAAATGAGATTATTTTTCCTAGAACAACAGAAAATTAGAGCCAAAAAGAACTTCAGTAAATTGCTTAGTCCATTCCTCTGCCATAAAAAAAACACAGGAGAATTTGACCACCCTGTTTTTAAAGACAGACAGTGACAGATAACTCCACAGCCTCTCTAGACAATCTCTTCCAGGGCTTCAGTGTCCTAATCATTAAGGAAAAATTACTAACATCTAATCTGAATTTTCCTTACTGAAATTTAGGCCCATTGCTACCCTCCCCTGACACAGTAGACAGTTTATTCCCTTCTTCTTTGCAGTACCTTTCATATACTTGAAGGCTATAACATCTTCTTCAGTTTTCTTTCCGCTAAACATCCCTGTTTATTCAGTCTCATGGTAGACTATGTTTTCCAGACCTTTGATTCTCCTTTCTTCCTTGGGCTTTTTCCAGTAGAGGTGGAGGTTTCCCAAACATGAGTGCGTTACCCCAGTAGAACCCCAATCAGCTTTATTTAGACCGAAATAGATTACTTCATGTGTCTTGGAGCTGTGCTCTTATTCACATATGCCAATATGGCATTTACCTCTTGGTTGCAAAGGACAGCACCATCATCTCCTCAGGTTTTAATCTCCTAAAATCTCCAGAACATGTCTGCCAAACTGCTACACCATAATTTCAGCTTTCTGTATTCATACAATATATTGGTTTTGCCTGAGAGAAGAAAATTGCACTGTTACTTTTCATCCTTATTTCTCCGGTGAGTTCAGGAAAGTATGAAGAGGAACAAGGGAGAATACATTTTCAGGTACATCAAGGATGTACAAACTTGCATTCAAGTCTAGGCTGTTAAGCTCTGAAACTTTCTGGGTGATGATTAGAGAAGGAAACCAATAGCAGACTTCTGGTGAGCAGAATACTAGATTTGGTGGAAATTGGAAGTTTTTTTATTGGTTGGAAAAGGAACAGAGCAGAATACTAAGTGTCCAAGAAGTTCTGGGTTTGTTAAATATGGAAACGGGAAGAAAACATCTAGAAAACTTACAGATCTGCATATAGTCAAGAGGGAAAAACTGACTGGGAAAGCAAGCTGGGTGAGAGCAAGCACGAAACAATGGAATTCACAGTGTTTGGGAGGGAAACCAGGAGTAAGGGCAAAATAAAACAGGCAACATAAAAAGGGCAGACTTCTGTGAAATCATTAAGAACATAACTCAGGGCTATTCCACTGCAAAGGAAAGATAGGAGGTATGAGTCCTCTTGGTTTTACTGACATCAAACACGAAAGGGAAGCACAGGGAAAGTAAAAAACCAAGTCAGGTCACTATGAATAAGATGAAAGAATAGCACAACACATAAGAAAAAAAAAGACCAAGGCACAAAACATGGTGCAACTAGCAGAGGATACCAAGACTAACAAGAAAAAACTTTATTATTAGTAACAGAAAAAGAGTTACAATGTGGGTCCACTACTCAAGACAGAAAATTACTGACTTATGGCACTGGAAAGGAGAAAAGTTTAGTAAAGTGTAAGGAAAAAAAGACATTAACTATGGTAATCGCCCAATTTTAGTTGAGATTATATTAATAGCATAGGAGTTCAGCATAAAAGAGAGAAGATACAGTTCAGCTAAATTAAATATTCTCAAACTGCCCAGTTTGGATGAATTTCATGTAAAAATACTTAAAGACCTGTCTGAAATARTCTCACAACAATTAAATGACTATCTGTAGGACCTCAGGGGAAAACAAAATAGCAAATGACTAGGAAAAAAAAACATAGGCCATATCTTTAAAAAGGGTGGAAGTAAAAACCTGGGGAACTTTCAATTAAGATCAATTCCTAGAGAAGTACTAGAATAAAAAATATTGTAAGTGCAAAGATAGCACAAAAAATAAATGATAGCTAAGACAGGTTCCTTATGAATAAGTCACATCACACCAAAGTAATGTGCATCTTTGGCAGAATCATATGTCCTGTGAATAATGGAAAGGCAGTAGAATTTATAAATTATAAAGATTTTGGCATGATCTCATGTAGTACTTTTGTAAGGAAGCTAGGAAACCAAGGTCAAAAGCTACAAAAGGTGCAAAACTAATAGTCACATTACCGCTATGTATTAACAGGGCTCCACACTGGTCTACCCAGTACTGTTGGAGATTTTCATTAATCATCTGAATAATGCAACAGAACATCTATTGTTACTAAATTAAAAGATGTCAGCAAGCTGGGTTGTAGGAAAGAATGAACTCAGAAGGATCTTAAGATATCACTAAGTAGTAGTGATATATATCCAATCATGCAGTGCAATTCCTGGGATGGTAATCCTCAGTATAAGCATCCTTACTATGCTAATCTTAGAAGTATTTAGAGTATTACAACAATGTAAGTGGAAACTGAAATATTAAAAGTCATGTTAGTTTCTGTTTTATTCAAACCACAGTGGAAAGAGAAAACTACTATAATACAAAAATACGCAAGATTTATGTTGTGTTTCCAAAGTTAATGTGGAAAGCATTTCACACTCTGTTGTAATATACTGGTCTGATCAGCAAAAATGAGGGTAAAACAGAAATACAAGGTCACAGTAAGCATTGAGAAATGGATCTAAGTCAGCCTTAAGGATACAACTGCTCCTCATTCACCTTTAGAAGTCTACTGACCAGACAACTGCATCCGCGCTAGCTGCCTAGAGCACCTTCATAGTCAATAAGCAGAAGTAGGCACATCAAAGTACAGCTTCTCTCATCCTAGGATACACACCTGACCATGAGTCACGCCGGACTGCTGCATTCTTCTGTCCATGGACCATAAGGGAGACTGCATAACTAGCTCACCCAGGCATCTTAAGTTAGAGAAGTCTAGTCTTGTCCTCAGTATTTAGGCAGATCTTCTGGAGCATACCTGTTGTTAGAAGAGCATCAGAGTGGTGCCACAGTTCTGTTTTTTCTAACTAGATCGCCACAAAACAAATAAAGACCTTAGGCTGCCCACTTCAGTCTAGCTTTCTGTTGCCAGTTAGGCTGAAGCTGATACAAGAAGGTTATGCAGAGTCACAAACAGGCCTTACTAACTCTGAGCTCATATTTTTCCAAAGCAAGCAGCTGACATCCTGCCTTCTAAGCTTTCTGCGGTTCCTCTGATTACAAAGACACTGACTTCTATGCTTCTTTTGGATAGAATTCCCCATTTGTTCCCTTTCCACCACAGCTCGCTATTTCTACCAGATGGTTCAGAAGAGGGAACATTCCTGTGGCTCTTTGTAACATGGTTAGGACTACTCGAACCGTGGCCCAGCGACATCAGCAGGAGTTTTGCCTTTGATTTCAGTAGCACTAAAATTTCACTCACACAGGTTTTGGACACAGATAAGCATAGGGTGTGATGTTCAGAATTGTACAGAGAACTCAGAAAAGGGTGTCTTCTTGCATTGTTCCTCTAGAACACACATTTTCAATAGAGATATACTGCTGGATGATTATTGTCACAAACTTGTAAGATTTTGTATTTTATCATTAAAATGGGTAATAAAATCATTCAACAGCACCTTAGGGTGATCAGAATAAAACAGCTGCCACCTGTTCTTCAGAAAGGTATATTCTTGTGTTACGCCCATTTGCTATTGATAATGTTCAATAACCACTTTCAAATGCAGCTTTCAAATACTGCTTAACACTATATACCCAGAGGTAGGCTGAGCTAGTTCTTCCAAGTGGGAGGTTTGGGGAATATCAGTGGCTGCTATTTACCAGCAGAACAGTATACCATCACAAAAATACTCCTGACTGGAAGGTGAGACAAGACAGCACTCTAGATTTCAGGGGTAATTGTGTATATATCCCTCCCATTTCATACAACAGCTACTTCCAATTCTCATTGACTTAAAGACCTCAAAAATCCACAACGGTTATTTTAGAGAGAAAATTAAACATACCACATCATCCTTTTTCTTTCATGTGCTGAAGAACTAATGTCAACTGTGGCTGTGTAACACACAAAACGTTACCCTTTGGTATCAAGGATCATTGACACCTGAGTGAAATACAGTGTTACGATGAAGCTTCACAACCTCTTGCCTGATTTTAAAGGAAAACTGAGCAATTTTGTAGAGGATCATGAACTTCATCTTGCAGAACATGCATACAACAGCACACTATGTTATATGACGGCAAGTAGGCAGAAGCAGTATTAAGTTTCAGCTGAGGAAATAAAGAATCCCTTACTGCTCTTTTGATGTGGAATATTTCACTGAGTACTGTTCACAACTGCCACAGAGTAGTTAAGTTTTTATGATAGACTGTTAAAAAAATCTTCTCTTGCCCAAAATTCAGTATATGACATGGCAAAGATACAAATACATATTCACATCAGGTCACACTGAAATAAACTGATAATATACTAGAGTAGCCCTTGAGACAGCCGGGAGTGGGTTTCTGAGAATGAAAAGCTGGGGCTGTGCAATACTGGGGCAGTAGCTGCAGCTCTGACCGCTGTGTGTTTCTTCTCTGGCAGTAGAGGTTTTGACTTTCCTTGGAGGCTTCACTTTTAGACCACTTCTGTTTGATTTAATTTTCCCCCTCATTTTTCTAACAAAATATCTTACTTATGAACATTTCAGCCTTAGATTTTTTTTCCTACTATAACTCATAGTGGCCCATTCTTCTCAGAGGCATGAATTTCTGAAAATCAGATAAAAACCCAAGGTCAATACTTTCTGCACTCAGGGAAAGAAAAATCTAGTTATCTCACCAGATACTGCTAGTGTGCTCTCTATGTTAGCAGAATACATGAGGAAAGGGATGATTTTGGGTGGCTGAGGAGAAAATTGTCCAAAAGGAAGAAGAAATGGTTCCTTCCCCTCCTTTCCAATGATAAATGCAGTGAGACATACTTCCAGCATATGATCTCTGGAAAGCATATGTACTGGATTGCTAATTGGCCAAAGTTTTATCTCTCATGGCCTTAGCACAGTGGCAGAAATAAAGAGTTCTGCTGTGGGTTAGATAGTTGGTCTTTAGTGCCATGCTGATAATATTGTACAAAAAAAATCCCAAGCACAACATATATAGCTGCATGAAGAATTGGTTTATTTTTAAATTCCTCACCAATTATCCTGTTGCTTTCTTACCCATACAGTTAATTATCACACCTAGTTTCCAAATACAGGACTAGAGGAACTCAGAGTAGTCCTGAAATTGCACCACACACAAAATTCAGTCTTCCCAAAGAATGATGAAGTAAGATAACAAGCTTCCCAGGAGATGGAGGACACATAACAGTTGTCCAGACACGAATCAGACAGAGGAGAGAAGAAAAATTTGCCTATATATCCAAGCAAAAGAGTATTTGTCATCATCTGTGTCCTTTCAAAGCACGAAATGGAAGATGAAAAGTACATTTTTGTACCTAATGGCCAATATCTAGGACAATATGTTACCCCATACTTGCCCAATTTTTATCTCTCTCATTAAGCATCCCATACTCATTTCCTTTCCTTCCTTTAAGCTTTCACTGCCTTGGGTTTCTACCTTCGTATCTCCTACTAGTGATGCTTTCATGCACTGGTGAAATAATGCAAATCTAAGCACGAAGAAAACTTAAAGCCTATGTCAGGTGTACAGGAAGAAATCTGCTGATTTAAGAAAGATAAATTCCACCTATTGTTTCATTACAATGGATTTCTGCAACGAAGAAAATGAAAGGAGTAAAAAGAGACTGATTTAAAATGCAGTACCCTCTGACATATGTCTCTTTTCCACTGCTCAAATCTTGGGTGCAGGAAGAAATTCATGGCAGATTCCCCATGATCTTTCAAGCTCATTGTTGCCAACAGAAGTTTTTCCTGCTCTCATCAGAACTTATTGTTAAATTAGTCACCTAAGCAATGCAATTAACACGACCCATGTGAAGCAACACCAGTTGCAAGGCAGGGGCTGCCTGCCCTGCACGCCGCTCGAGGATCAGGCAGAATGCTTGTGCTGTAAAGTGTTAATGTTCCCTCTCCCCTTCTGAAAGCGGGCATGGTGAAAAACACAAGCACGCTCTTGGAGGTGAAATGAGTCATATAGTGCCTGCTGCTTTCTGCCTTTGTTACAATGAGATAAAGGTCAGCAATATTACGAAGGTTTAATTTACACCACAAACTGACTCAAACTTATTCTATTATCACCCATTTGCTTTTGCTTTTCTTGGTTATAATATAATCTGTCTTATTAGAGCAGAAATGCTTACCTCTGTCCTGATGTGAAAACAAACAGGAAACCGACTCCCAGAAAAGTCTGGAAGAATGAGAAATCTCACAGGTCATTTTTAATTAAATGTCATCCTACCTCAAACAAAGTTGGCCCTGGATCTCAGAAAGACATCAGGAAAAAACCCAGCATAAAACATTGTCAAAATACGGTTGGTCATCAAAATATATTGAACTATTAATTAAGTGAAACTAATATTTTCAAAGCTTTTTCATGCATGTATGTGTGCATATTTATTGTTAATAATAAGTCAGTACACCTCACCTCYACAGAAGCAACCAGTGAAATATCAACATCTAATGTGCATCTGTGTACAGTTAACAGTTCAAATGAGAAAATGCTTACTCATGTCTACCTCAGAAAACTGCATGAAGGACCTTCTTTCTGGTCCATGATCAGCGATATCCTCCTTGATGGGCAAGGAGTCCCAGRTCACAGATAAATGCTATGTCCATCTACGTGGCTATTTGCTTCTACAAGATGAGGCTGAGGGATCATCTATAGTGATCTAGACACCCTCAGAAAAGAAATCTTTGAACAAGTGTTGTTCTTACAACAAAAAAATATAAACTAGAAATTCCTGTGCATGCTTGAAGAAGAGTGAAGTCCAAAGCTCAAGGAACCTGACCAGGATATTGAGGACAGGACCAGGACAAAGTGTCCACATAAAGGTGACAGCAGTACTGCAACTAAAGCTGTGTGGGGTATGCCAATTTCCTGTTTTCTATAGAGGACATCTCATTCAAGCAAGACCAAAAATGAGAAAAGGGAAAGGCAGAATCATTCCTCTTGATGGTGAAACTTCAGGATGGTTTAGAGCTGGGAGAAGACCAAAAACTCTTTACAGTGAACCGCATCACACCAGTCCCAGGGAATGATACAAATATTGCCAAGGAGAATCTACGTCAAATTGACTGGGAGCAGTCCATGGAATAGAAGGGGCTACTCGGATGCCAGAGAAAACCAGGAGCAAAGGTGATGTTTTCCCTGATGGTCTGAGATCCCACACTGTAGAGCAGAAGGACAGTGCCACCTCAGTGAGGACCAGTGGAAGACAGACCAGGAGTGGGTCCAGCCAGTGTTGGTGGAACAGCCTGATCAGGCTCGCTATTGGCAGTAGCAGAAACGCAGAGAGGAACGGGATTCCCCCAGGTACGGTAATCTTTGCCTCAGCCTGGCAGCCTGAAACCACAGGAGGTGGGGCAGCACAAGTCAGATTCCCAATCTTACAATCTCCTGTAGATCCCAGAGAGGCTGAGAGGTCCCAGAGTCACTATATAGGTTTAGAAATATATATTTAGTGACACAAAACTACTTACTAAGTATGCTTYAATCACCTTGATCCTAGAATTGGGATCCTAGATATGAAATGCAAATGCAGCAAGTGGGATGGTACCGTTTACTGGCTGCCTGAATTTACACCCCTGTCCTTACTGCTTACATGCCTTCCAGGCTGACATGATCTGCAAGCAGGCCAAACATTTTTGACATTGATACAACATTGTATCAATCACACATCATAAGAAAAGTTCACATGCCTGCAATTTACCCTTTGTCTCCAGGCCTTATTCAGCTTTTCATAGGAATCACACGTGCTATGTTAATAAAGTTGGGAAACTCCATACTCTACATTTTTTTCTGAATTTCTTCCCTGCTGCCCACCTCCCTGTTTGCTTTGATCAGTTTGGGAAGGTCATGCAATCACAGCCACTAAATGAAGAACTCTCTCAGAGTATGAAATTCTGGTGGACAGAAAGCCCTTCAAGTCTCCATTCTTGCTAGCTAGCCTGCAAGCACCTTCATATTATCTTCCAGCTTGATAAATCAGGGGAAAAAAGGTCAGTGAAGACCCCATCTACACACAACTTACAATGGTTTTAAGATAGTTCTGTGAAGCCAAAGCAGAGTATAGTATGGATGCTTATCTGGTTTCCAAGTAGCATGTTTTCATAGAAACACAGAATAATATAGGCTTGAGGTATCTAGTTCAAACACTTGCTCAAAGCAAGCATTAGATGAGGTTGCTCAGGCTGTGTCGCATCAAGYCGTGAAAACCTCCATGGTGGAGATTCTACAATCTTCCAGGCAACCTGTTCCTGTATTTGATCACCCTCATGGTAAAAAATTATATCCCTATCTAATCAGAGTTTCCCATGTTGCAACTTTTGTCCTTTGCATATCATCCTACCACTGTGCACCACCAAGAGGAATCTGGCTCCATCTTCTCTGCATCTTCCAATCAGACAGTTGTAGACAGCAGTAAGATCTCTCCTGAACCTTCCCTTTTTTAGGCTGAACAAACCCAGTCCTCTCCTCATATGTCACGTGCTCCACTTCSCTGGCCATCTTGATGACCCTTCAATGGACTCGTTCCCATATGTCAGTGCCTTATATTGGGAAAACCAAAACTAGACACCATACTCCAGATGCAGTCTCACAAGACTCTGCCACAGAGGGGAAAGATCACTTCCTGGGAGCTGCTGGCTATATTCGTGCTAATACAACCAGGAAGTGGTTGGCCTTTGATGCTTTAGTTGGTTGGCCTTTTTGTTTTAATGAATTCTATTTCAAATCTATAGTTCACTGAAATTTAAAATAAGCCAGTCAAAACTGAAATAACACTATGCACAGGGGTTGTCAGTGGTTTAAACACAACCAGCAGGAACTGGTTCAATTTCTGCACATACGTACACCTGGGTCTTTGTTTATAACCAAGAGTTGTGCTAATTTAACTAGCATGGCTTTCCTCCTACTCTGTGGACACAAATCAGCTTAAGAGCATTTCAGCAATTAAACTGAAGACATTTTCATACCACTGTCAGTAGAGTGACTCCTTACTTACATTAGGGCAAATGAGAGTTAAGTTTTAAGAGCTGTCAAGTAGAAATTAAATTTACAGTAATAAATGCAGTACATACTGGTAGTCATTCCCCACCCCAGACCCGTACAATAAGCCTTGCCGTGAAGGTGCTAAGACTTTTCAAACTAGTGATACTTTTCAAACTGGTAGGGCATTGCCATACAACAACTTAAATAATCATTTACTTTTTCACAGGAAAAGGTAAAATATCACAACTTTTCGCATCATATTCATTTACTTCTTTGACTTAGATAAGGAATAGTAGATAGGAAGATCTCTCAAAGAGCAGGACAATTTTTTTTTTCTGAAATYACTTTAATAAAAACAAAGGCATTAAAGTTTTACACAGAACATTCTAAAATACCAAAGTATTAATTCAGGGTAATAACTCCTATAAGCATTACTGAATTATACATTTTAAATTACAATTTTCAAAAATGGGAGTGGGTACATTACAAAACTGAAAATAAATTTCACAAAACCTATTCTAAGTATTTTCTATGCAATGATTTGTGTGAATTATTTAACATTTTCATTAACATTGTCTGGAAATGTACAATTTTATCTGCCTCATGTCTTGAGTTTMTTGTAATGTTAAAGGACCTAGTTCTGCAAGTTTTCCTGCATAGGCACGCCAC
The DNA here is from genome assembly GCA_035582835.1 of Phoebastria nigripes. NCBI lineage: Eukaryota > Metazoa > Chordata > Aves > Procellariiformes > Diomedeidae > Phoebastria > Phoebastria nigripes. The sequence continues at coordinate 15,850 of JAYKAV010003049.1, forward strand.
TAAATGCACACATACACATTTCTAGAACTCAGGAGATTCAGTACTGAAACTACAAACTAATGCTGAATGTCAACACCATTTGAATTGCATTATATGTACATTGCACCCTTCCAAGCATTATACATTTGTTCTTCATATCACATTAAAAAAAAACCCAAACTCAAACTTTCACCTGGTTTTCAGGCTCTTTCAGAAGCATATAAAATTTAGGCTTGCAAAGAGAGACAGAATGCCATCAAAGAAAGGTTTTCCTTTAAAAATTCAAGCATCTCTTGTGCCCAGTTAAGCAATAGAAAAAAGCTSCATTCCTTAATGCAGCACCTGTTTTGAAAGAGATGTGGCAGACCAAATAATTAAATCAAAAGTATTCAAACACAAATTAACATTTGACTTGAGGTTCGAGTAGAGATTTAAACTAGATCTTATGTTATCAGAACCATCCAGACCATCTCTAATACATGAGAGAGTGAGACACAGGCAGATGATAACAGTTATTGAAAATTAAAGCTGCTTAATTGTTTGCATCAAGCAGAAGGCAGTTGAGCAACACACTGCTACAGAGATTTTATTTCTCCTCTCCACTTCATTAGCACAGTCCCTTCAGTGCATGAAAAGTCTCACCAAAATCAGTGGGTAAAATTTCCACAGGAATTTTCAACCTAGATAAGTGGAGGGGAACTAGGTGCCTCAGTGCTCTCCTAGATACTGAAAACATCTTAGGTAGATCCTTTTGTCACTGGTGAGCTTTGCAGACATCTAAACCTCTACATGCATTTGCCTCTATCAGTTAAAATTCAGGTCAGTTAGCAGTCAGTAGTGAGTGTTGCTGATTATGCTTACAGATGGCTTCAGTTTGCTACTCTTTAAAACCCATATACTGATTGGAAAAAAAACCAGAACTCAGGTTTTCCTGTCCCACATGTATCTAACCATAAGCCCAGTGCATCCATTTCTCTTTTTCCAACATTAAACTTGCCAGTTGCTGCCACATCTCCTTGTCAGTGACTCCCAAATAAATGCACTGAATTGGGCCTTTCTAATTAACACATGTGAATAAAACCCAAATTCAGGATCTCATTGCATTAGCTTAAGATGTGCATAACAATTTTTTTCATAGTGCTCTCAGAAATTTCCAACTGCCAAAGACCAGCTAAAGTGAGGGAGAGAAAGAAGTGTGCACCTTTGCTACAACTTGGCAGACATAAACAAGGCAAAGTATTTTGTGTGGATTTCCTGAAGGATATATCAAGAACTATCTTCAGCATGTTGAAGAGTATAAGTAAGATTTAATTTGGGGTATTAATAGCTATCTTGACAATTTCATCTCTGCAAATGTTATTACTATTACGGGAAAAAAAATTCTATATCCATTTTGCTGAGGCCATTAGCCTGGAAGTTCATGTGGTGAGAAGTATTTCTTGCTTAGAATATAAATTCACTTGCACAGTATGTATTTTGAAAAAGAGAGTGTACATTAGTTTTCAGACTTTTTAATGAGAGATAAAAAGAACTACAGATTTTTTTTAAGCTTTGCCTTTGCTTTGGCACTCATATGTTACAGGTGTCTGCGGTTAATGTGGAGGCACACACGATATTAACACTTAGATACTTAACTTCATAATATGCCTATCTAAGACAGGATGTGAGATGTCTAAATGAGGAATCTTGTACTCACACTATGTCATTACACAAAATCTCACCTGAAATCATCTTGCCCACAAAGCTGTAGTTATAAAAATGGAGAATATGACTATTTTCCAAATGAAACTCATAGTGTCAATATCAACAATTTTATATTCTTGAGTGATTGCTTATTACATGATTTCATATCTTATGGTAGTCCAGTAAAAGTCATAATCTCAAACCACAAATGCTAGATTTTACAAGGATACGGGATACAGATACACATCTGTAGAAAAGCATGTGAAACCACAATATAAAATTACATGTTTTCCATAGAAAATACCTGTGATCCACTAATTTTACAAAGAAAGCAAAAGAAGTGAAGTGCAAAGGACCTACCAACAAAAACTTCAGAGAGGTTACAAGGCATTCACTCAATAAATTAGTGCAGGCTTATACCACAAAAAACAGTTGGTAAGAAGCTCACACTCTCCAAATGAGGTGCACTAACATTCTTGATTAGCATAACATGGATAAAGAAAATTTTTAAAATGGTACTGAAGCTATTTTTTAAATTACTACATCAATAAAATTAATGTGCATCATCTCTTTCAAGGTTGATTATTACAGTGAAAGCATTCCTTTAATATTTATATAAATAGAAGTTTAAAAAAGTATACCTAAATAAGAGAAATTATGCCACTATCCTTACACAGTAGTCCCACAGACCGACTCAAGTTAAAATACATTTTTTTAAGTTAGAATCCTGTCATTCATGTTTTGCACTCAAAAGGCACAACAATATTTATTCTCAGCTAAAACTCACTAAAAGTGAAATCATGGCAAGACCTAACTCTATGAGAATTGTTCAACTAGCAGAACAGAATAGCAGCAGGAGTAGTGTTACTACCTGAAGTACAACACGAAACAGGGCTAAGAGAGAAATAATCAATGTAAGCATATGTCTCAGGTATTATTCACTCACATATAATTCCAACAAAACATTGATTTCTGTGCAAGACATTCTAGAATAAGTACAAAACTAACTTTGTTGCTAATAATGTGAAGCACGGGCAGATTCACAAATCTGTTGTTGTTCACTAGCTGTGCAAATTTGCCTTTTGTAACACCACAGAAAGCCAGAAAAYGATGGAGAAAGAAATAAAAATAACTGATGCCAACCATTTGGCGTGTAACAGAGCAAATGAAAGAAATTCATTTTGTCTTATTGCAGGGTGGCAGCATTGTGATTGACATCATTTAGTTGGTTGCTTAGCATTTGGGTCAGCAGACTGAAATTGCAGTGAGAAGACAAGACTAAGCATTCTACAATATTATCACAGTGTTTCTATTTCTGGTACATTTCTTCATGAGAGAGAAGATGCAAGTTCAGGGTTAGACTTTTCTATAGACAGTTTAGTATCAATAAATTTATATATTAGATTCAAATCCCCAAAATCTTCTAACTGCTTCCAGGGTTCTGTGAAAGCCAAACCTTCTGACATTTTGCAGATTATTCCTTGAAATATGAGGATGGGATTCAAGGCAACAGGTTTGGAGGGGCTTTTTTTCTTAATGGTTACATAAACACAAAGAGACAAGAGACTAAATCAGTGGTAGACACAACCAAGTTCTGAGTAGAGAATTTATAGGGACCTAGAATCCAGGTTAATTCAAGACAAGAAAGACCACTTGCCACTGTATCAGCTGCAAAGAGTCAGATGTCACAAGAGCCCAAGTTCTTTGCTATAGGCAAAGCTCCAAGACACATCCTGAGAAGGCGTTATGTCAGAAGTAAAAAGAAACAACAACAACAAAAAAAATTGAGCTGAAGATAGCTCCTTTATCGTCAACAGACACAAAAGCCCCATCTCAGAGGGGATGGAAGAAGAAATTGGTTTGAGGYTTAGATGCTTGAGGTAGATGCTAACCGTTTCCAAGACAAAAGCAACCCTCTTCTTACCAAGGACAAGCAAGAGGAAAGAGAAGCTGTTTTCTTTCCAGTAGGACAGAACATACAGCAAAAGTACATTCTGAACTCCAAGAACAGGAATGGTCACTAGCAAAACTTCCAGTGTCTACAAAGGAGGCCAGCATTGTTCTCTGTATCTTGGGCTCATCATGAACTCCATCCCAAGCTCAGAGATAAGACCATAGAAAGGAGACATCAAAAAGACGGTATCGTTGGCACAGTCACACAGACGCAATTTGTTGTGTCATGGTCCCAGACTGGTGCTGTTTTCCCACAGAAGGTTCTTCTGGAACCTTCTGTTGCTTGTGTTTTGCAGTCTTCTCTGAAGTCAGTCTTGGCTAGCAAATATGTCTGTCTGAAACACACGGTGAAGTCACACTTCTTAAAGGGCATCAGGTCAGCCGAACAGATGGGCATAAATATAAGAAGTGTCTGCTTCAAGCTTTTTTTTAATAGAGTTTCATCCAGCCATGCTATAAGCAAGAGCGATTGGCTATAAGCATTTGTGAGTGCACAAATGTTTGCATTTGTAACAACAGCAAATAGAGGGTAGTAGACAAAACTAAGCAACCCCTTAAGGACTGAGTGTATAAAATGAAGTCCGTCAGGAAGCAAGACCACTGTTTCAAGTTCAGTTGGAGTTTCACGTAGATAGCACTTCCTACAGATCCCCTCTCATGTTACAGTCTCAACAAGCTGCAGGTTAACTATACTTACCCCTATCAGTGCTGTCTTAAGGGGGCTCTTGACAGCAACCGGTCTATGGTATGTTCAAAATCAGACAAGTCTATTCCTGCCAACATTTCCTGAAGCAGGAAAGGTTCCTATTAAAGGCACTGTTTTTATTCAAATCTTCATTTTCTCCCACCATTTCCTGTTTGCTGGGGTCCTGTTACAGCTCCTGGGGAAACTGACTGGGTGGTAGGGCCCTCTCTGAGAGCTTCCCAAAGACACTTTTCCCCACACACTCATAGTTCAAAACCTACACTGAAAGTTTCATCCATCTCTGACTCAAGTGGACTCAAAGGTCACCATAAAGATTTAATTAAATTCAATTACTGGTCAGTAACAGGATGACTAAAGTAAAGCTGCAATACAATATAGCAGTTTTAACTCTACCACAAATTATAGCCACTAGACATTTTTCTAAATGTCTATATGTAATAATAAAAATTGTAAGACATTTTGATACTGCATGACACTGATTAGGAATAAAAAACATGTCACAGAGCCCTGGAAACCAGATACCTTTGCAAATTATAGCAAAGTAAGACTTACATTCATTTAACTTTTATAATACAGTTTTGTGATGTACAAATTATACTATTAACTAACCTTGAAACAACTTTGAAATTTTCAGCCTTTCTTTCAAACTTTTTTTAAACTTTCTGGTTGCAACTAATGGAACTTTGATTTTCTAAATCACACTGCCTTATCAGACCTGGCCCCTTTCTGGGGCGATCAAAGAAATGCAGAGAGCAGCCCAGACACCCATCCAGAGATGGGTGCCAGTCAGGAATGGAAATTGAAAGGAGGACAAGTACTTCTCTCACTGTTTTAAAAATACAAAAGAACCCTGTGACTCAAGAAACTGTAACCAGTGTCCCATCAGAAAGTGTCAGAGGCATATATCTGCCTTCTCCCCATGCCTGCGGTTGTGACTGAATGTATTCAAGCAAAGCACAAAAATGCARAACGTCTCTCCTGAGCAGCATTCAGCTGCTGTAGCCCTAGGATTTTTTCCAACTCTGTCAAGGCATACACACGTTATGTTGTTCAAATTCCTTGACACTGTCCATATTTGATAAGTTACTTATCAGTAACTACAGTTCTTCAGAACATTTGCACATATGCTTTCCGTTTATGTGCAAACTGCATACTAGGATGTAACTTACATCTTTCTTCCAGTGACTGCCCACATCCATTTCCACAGAAAGGTTACTTCAAAAGAACTCCAGGCTCAGTTACCAGGGTCTTGGTGTCCTTCATTTAGGCAGTAGCTGAAGGATCATCCTACCAAGGCATGTCCACAGTGAATACCTCTGCAGTAATGCAAAACTTAAAAGGCTGGGATTCAGCCCCAGAGCTGTACTAAGGAAATGCTGGGATGGAAAACGTTTTTCAGTGAGGTTCCAGACATAGCTTGAGCTCTAATGGAGTGTACTGTCAAGGTAGAAAATGTTTTGACTATGTGAAAATGGATTTTCCTCTGGACCTATAGCTATTAATTCAAATAGACTTTCCAATATCTGAAGGAGTGAGCACTGTAAACATAAGAAGAAAGAGTTCTCTTAAAACCAAAGGTATGAGGTGTGGCTTCAGTCTTACAGGAATTGAATTTAGCCAAGAAAAGTGTCTTGAGGTGACACATGGAAACTACCTTGGCAAGAAATTTGCAGGGGTACGTAGGAATGCATTAACTCTGAAATAAGCTCTTTACGGGTGGCAGAAGGATACCGGTTACTTCCTCTCCCTTTGCAAGCTAAAATAACAGCTACCCGAAGTTACCCTTTCAGATATACAATGGAGCAGTGAACGGACCACCAAGATTCAAAAATCTGGCCCATGAGAGTCCTCAGTTTCCCTTGAGGTCCTTCCAGAATGGAAACCCAAAGTTCGCAGGAGCTCAGGAGTGCTTGGTGTGAGAACGCAGAGGTTACGCATGCCCTGGAGGGTGATGGCCTAAAAGAAAAGCCAGAGAAACTCTGGCCAAGCAGAAAGATGACTCCTTCAGTGATAGCAAGTATTTTCCTCTAGAGGATATTCATGTTTGAACTGAGAAAAGAAATTAAGAGGAATATGAGACTTCATATTTTGCCAGTAAGCTCCACTTGTCTAGGAATAGCAGGGTGTGCTAGTGATGAGAGATAGTCAACATTCATGCTATGAGGTAAAGGTGCTTACAGAAGGATGCCTCACCTTACTGAAGTTGAGTGAATGGATCCAGATTGGAGGGCCAGGCTCTAAAGTTACTTCTGGACAGGCAAAGGAGGAGGAAAGACACAGGCTTGGTGTCAGAAATGCATCTGAGATGTACTTTTGATACCACCTGATTTAAAGATCTGAAAACCTAACCGTTTTTCATGGTATTTATCACAGAGGGGTTCCCTGTCCCGGGTTACTCATTTTGAATTCCCATTTCACCAGAGGATGTTCTCCTGCACATCTGAAGAAAATTCCTGCTGAAGAAAAGCAGGAATCCTGTACCACTTCGTTAGCATAGAACATAACAACATTGTCACCATTAAACATAACAACCCCAGAAGCAGATCGAAAAGGTTCTACAGGCTCTGAAATCACATGTTCATGTGGGGTTTTCATTCTCCTCAGAACCAGAGTCATCCTTCTGGCTGCTGAAATAGTTCACACAAACAGGAGGTCTGTGGGGGGTCTCTCACATCAAAGCAGGACTGTGGGAGATGCTGAAAAGGGCACCTGCTTACAGATGCTGGCTCGAACTATCCAAAAATCCAAAAAGTGCATTATTGTGAGAACTGTTGTGTTTGATAGAGACAATGCCTGCCTGAAGAATGGATGGTCCTTAGCCAAACTCAGCCTAGAATCTGAAGGCGTAGTAACCCTGAGACATCTTAAAAGTGCCCTCTATCTTGAAACAAAGTGGGGATAGAGCAGTGACTAAATCATAAACCAGCTTGTAGTGCTAGTTTAAGGAAATTAGTTTAAGGCAGAAAGGCTTTCTTTGCCACAGTATCCAGTGCCATCTCAGTCAAGTGTAAAACATGTTAGATGCTGTGTCTAAATTTTGGAGACCCAACTTTTAACTGTTGGATGTCCAAGAACTGAGTGTATTCTGTAGACAATAAGGAACCTATTCTTTGAACAAAAATCTAGGTGCAGTAACAACAGCTAACCTCAGATGAAATGAAGTGCAGTTATGACAGACAATATGTTGAAAAAACTCAGAGTTAAATAGATCCTGAACATTGAATGGAATGGTCCTGATTCACTGGGGTTCATAACTTCTCCATGTGTTACTCCTACCTGGAGATAGAGAAATGTATGTCAAGTTCAGCAAGTCTAAGATCAGTCCCTTCTTGAACGGCTATCAGAAAACAAACCAGTGACCTTCTTAAATTTACAGATACAACAGTTTTATTTCCTTTAGCCAAGGATGGATTATCATCTTTCTTTTCTCTTTAGAGAGGATGGAGAGCAACACTTCCTACCTGAGCTAGTCTGTCACCAAATGAAGAGGAAAGTAACAAGTAAACCAGGAGGTGGTGAGAGTAGGAGTAAAGGAAGAGATGGGTGATAGCTCTCTGATAGGCTCTCGGCCATGTTGGCAAGGTAACAAGGGCTCAGGTGAGGACACACTGCCAGAAAAGGGCTTGAGTGGGGGAATCTCTTACATCTGCTTTCCTCAACATGGAACCTGAGGTGAGGCTGGCACTGGAAACTAGGGGTTTTGCAAACAGATGAAACTACAAAAGCGGACAGGTATCTGGAGGCAAAGGCACACTGCAAGATCAGAGTGCCTTTTTCAAATAACAAAGGACGCCATAAATCCTCACCTTAAACATGGTGATTCTAAAGAGTAGGAATGTATATCCCTCATGCAATTAAACAAATATAGCTAGGATGTATCATGTGTTTAGCAGAGGCAACTCAGTGTTGCACTTAACTATGAAAGCTGATTTGAACTAGGACCAAACTGATACGACATGTTTCCCAGAACATAGGAGCAAATGCCGCCATGGGTCTTTTATTCACAGTAAGCAGAAGATGGTCCTGGTAGTTGCCTGGGCAAACTAAAGGAACACAAAATTTTACATTCTTACCCAACGTCTCCAGACACCTGCAGTGCATAAATTTAGACTCCTTGTGTTTTCTCTCACAAGTGGCTGTGATCATGAGGAAAGGTAGCAGCAGATGAATATACAGAAATATGACCATCCTTCTGTTCCCTTATTAGTCTTTGTGGTCATGGGAAGCAGGACATGGAAACATGGTCAGCTTCAGAATGGCTTCACTTATGGGCAAGGAGGTTCAGAATGATTCTTGTCCAATGTCTTATTAGTCCATTAGAAAGTTCAATCTCACGTCCAAAAGATAGAGTCTCCTAGCACATGGCTCAGAAAACTGAATATGACCACTGCATGTGGCATACTCATGAAAGGTTATCTCCATCATCTCCACTGAGACAGAAATACGGAGCTTGAACATAAATCAAGGAAGGCTGTAGTTCAAAGTCAAAACTGGGGCCACACTATCACTCAGAGGCAGAAGAGTGGTTTCTACTATTGAGGTTGTCCATGCCACATGCTGTACGATTGGAGAGAGATGCATCCTATGCTCTCCACGCTACCTTTCCTGCATTCTTCTCCTTGCCAACAAACAATGTATAGAAGATCATCTAATGCAATACAAGAACCTAGGAAGCCAGTTTTCTTCTTTCTGGCTTAATTTAACATAGCTCAGAATACTTTGCAATAATATTCTTGATCCATACCTAATCATTTATAAGGAGAAGACCAAGATAGCCCATTACAATCCCCAGCATACTTGCTGTATTGTATCAAGGATTAGACCACTTTACAAATGTTTACTTACCTAATATATTAAAATCTGTCCATACCAGTTGGACCTCAAAGATTAGCTTCCTACCACGGGAGGAAAAATATTTGCATGAGGTTTACACTTCCTTTTAGTTGTCATGGGCATTCTGTGGGAATTATGAAGTACTTGTCCTGTCACATGAAGGTATTAAAAAAATGAAATGCTGGGAATGACCCACAGATTTGGCTCTCACCTGCCTGCGCTGATGATGGTGGTCTGCTGTGTTGAAAGGTTACAGATTTTAAAAAATATTTTCTCTCAAAGCAGTGGCATTGCTAAAAACAAAGTTCACCTAAGTGCATGTGGAAAGGAAGAAAATGTTGCTTTAGGTTTTAGGGATGGCAGAGCTATGAAATAAGTTATATCTGCATGAGCTACAGGATGAAAATAATTCACTAACAATCCCCTTCACAATGATAACCAGCCACCAAAATGTCAAACAAAAGGCTGGAAACCTTTATTGAATCAGATGCTTGTCAGTCTTCTGACAAATGTGTCAGCTCTGGGTATTTTAGTCAGCAATTTCAGTAACAACCAAATGGCCTTTTGTACACTGAACATGAAGACAGCCTTCAATTGGCGTGGAAAATAATAAATCTCAGGCTTTTGAACCTTTAATTCTCGGTCTTTTTTTGGATGTATTGGAAGAGATAAATGGGAGCTTTACTGATCTCCTTGCTTACATTGATCCAGAATGTTATTTTATTCAGAAATTTTATAAATGGCATGCTTCATTTAAAAATCTGGAATTAAATGTTGCCTTCCAATGTAGGTCATCAGCATAGTTCTCAGAACAACTTCAAGACAGCAGGCTGTATGCACAGCATAACAAAGTTCATAAATAACTACCCAACTGGCAAAGGAGTTGTCGTGGTTTAACCCTGGCCAGCACCTAAACACCACACAGCYGCTCGCTCACCCCCCCACCTCCGGTAGGATGGGGGAGAGAATCAGGAGGGCACGAGTAGGAAAACACACGGGTTGAGATAAAAACAGTTTAATAATTGAAATAAAACAAAGTAGAACACTAATAGTAACAGTGATAACAACAGCAACAACAACAATATACAAAGCAGGCGATGCACAATGCAAMTGCTCACCACCTGCCGAACTGACGCGTGCCCGATACAAGCGCCTGTCCCAGGACCCAGAGCCCCCACACACACTTAGTTTTTATACTGAGCATGACATTGCATGGTATGGAAAACTCGCCTGGACGATGGCTGAAATCTTTTCGCTTATCTCGCAGCTCACTCAGAGACAGGGATCGGGTGGTTACCAACTCATTTACGGGTTCTGCCTCTTCCTCCTCCTGTTCTCATGATGGCCCTGGTTCAT
>JAYKAV010003049.1:27194-105188 GCA_035582835.1 Phoebastria nigripes
AGATATAAATTCCTTAATATGCTCCAGTTAATCTGTTGTTATCTCAAACCCTTCGTGCCCCATGTTGGGTGCCAAAAAGGACAGTCGTGGTTTAACCCTGGCCAGCACCTAAACACCACGCAGCCGCTCGCTCACCCCCCGACTCCGGTAGGATGGGGGAGAGAATCGGGAGGGCACGAGTAGGAAAACTTGCGGGTTGAGATAAAAACAGCTTAATAAGTGAAATAAAACAAAGTAGAACAGTAATAGTAACAGTGATAACAACAACAACAATATACAAAGCAGGCGATGCACAATGCAATTGCTCACCACCCGCCGAACAGACACGTGCCCGACACGAGCGCCCGTCCTGGGACCCAGAGCCCCCCCCCACTTAGTTTTTATACTGAGCATGATGTCACATGGTATGGAATACCCCACTGGCCAGCTGGGTCAACTGCCCCGGCTATGCTCCCCCTGCCAGCTTCCCATGCACCTGGCAGGGCATGGGAGGCAAGCACCACCCGGCAATACCCAAAACATCCATGGGCCATCAACGCTCCTATTATACCAAACCCAAAACACAGCACACACACCCCCAGCTACTGGGAAGAAAGTTAACTCTGTCCCAGCTGGAACCAGGACAGGAGTGCACACTGTATTGAAACCCAGTTTGAGAGGCAGATTGGAAGTGTTCAGACCCTGAATGCTCTGAAGCTGGGTGCTTCATAAATGTATTGCTTTTGGCAAGGCATGTGTATCAGCTGTATGTCTGTGGGTAGAGCCCTGCCAATCACAGCCTGCTTTAAAAAAACCAAATGTCACCTTTTGTCTCCAAAGAGCCACAAGGGATGGAGGCAGATGAGGGACAAATTCAAACCAGACTAATAGTGTGTTTATCAGCAGTAGCTCTGCCAATTTGGTGAAATTAGGCCAAGTTTACTCCAGATACGCACCATAGCTCTGATGAAAGTCTGGGTATAAGGAACTCAGTTGAGGAAAAGGTGCAAAACAGAATCTTATTTTCCAAAGTAAATTTTTGTACCTCTGATAACCCTGATACCTGATATTTTCTGTGACCAGAGAACAAAAGAGGTGGAGGAAAATGGACCATTTCAGACATCTATGCCAATTATGATTAGCCAGGAGAAGCACCCTCATATTGACAGGTCAACTGGCTGCTATTTTCATTACTCCGCGTCTAACCTACAACTTCATATTATCAATGTTTTAGAGGGAGGGCAAATGAATCTCCAGCACTCTTGGGAGCACTAGCATGAGGTTGGCAGTTCTTAGCAGAAAACATTCAAAAGCAAAAGTTTCAAAAAAAAAAAAAGAGTGATGACAGCCATGGGGTAAGAAGGAAGTTTTGTCTCTGTGCCTGTTTAACAGTTGGCTGGCAACAGTCATGTGGCAAACCCAGACATCTCAGGGCCCAGGCAATATCTGGGCTCACAAAGGTGACATATTGCTCAGGTTTGCTTCCAGATGGCCCAGAAAGAATCAACTTGCAAGTTCAAAAGAGACTTGATTCAGAAACTCCTGCTGTCACTGCTGTCAATCAGTGCTCTGGTGATAAATGGTCTTAAGAGTTTGATTGAGACTGCTATTTCTTACATTGCCTAGAAGAACTCTGAATTATATTATCTTCCCCCTGAATCTCTCAGAAATGCTGAATATACACTTAAGACAACTGAGTACATCTTAAGAAAGAGAACTTTTGGGTAATGAAAATTTTTCTAGACATTTTGGTCCTTTTTAAAAATATTTATCTGTAAAAAAAGAAAAATCAGTAGTTACTGTAAAAGCTGCCTATTGACAAATTTGAGTCCTGTAATTCAATTTGTTCATGTAACACAGCACTCTAGAGTAGTAGTATTAAATCAGTAACCTAACTGCACATAATTTTTTTTTTTTTTACAGGATTTGGTGTCTCAAATTTCTTTTTTTCTTCTTTTAGAAAATAAGTTTTGCAGCTTATGCACTGTAAACTGATAGCCATTATAAACTGCCAGTAGGGCAGAAACATACTGATTTGCTTTCAGGACACTRAAGCCCAGACAGGAGTACATATATGTCTGCTGGAAGTCTTGCTATCAAAATTACTTCCCTCCAGAATGTCCACCTATTATATTAAGAATAAATAGCATATAATTAGAATTCAATGCCATTGTGAAAGAATTACAAATAAAGTCTGCTTTTCTCTTAAGACAGATGAAAAATTAAAAAAAGTAAATAGCAAAACCTGAATATTAGGAAATAAAAGGTCTTTAAAAAAACCCAAACTACCCACACTCCTGAAAAAGAGAAATAATATTTCAAATTACTCTCATATCCCTTTTCCCTGCTTAATTGGCCTTTCTGAAACCATAAATGGAACTTTGAGATCTCAGAAAAATTTTTCAAAGGAGATGTTCACGCAGTTTGTTTGACATCAGCAAATTTCCAGTACAAGTTTAGAGACTTTTTTTTCCCTTTACAAACATCAGACCTTCCAGAAACTTATTCACACACCAAAGCTAAGTCAATGATAAATYTGTAAGTAATAGAAGGCTTCTAAGATTAAGAAGCCCTAATTACAGCTTAGACTTATCATTCTTTAAATATTATGAAAGAGGTAAGCTAAACATCAGAGAAAAAAAAAAGCTGTGAGAGCAGGAGAGAATTTATTCAGGCTGCTCATCAATCTACGAACACTAGTTGATGAAAGCAGTGTTCTGATAGTCATTGCGTTTCAGTGCATGCTTCTAAAGGGCCATTTACTCTTATAGTTACTCATGAACTTCATCAGAGCCTGACTTCAAATGTAATGCTAAATGCTGTAATTCAAATGCAAAAACAGAAATGTAAGCAGTGGCACAATAAAGATACTGGTTGATATGAATTCATCAAAGCTGTGATTACTTTCAATAAATCTGCAAATTCAGATGCATTCAGGAATAATTAACCTTGGAGAATAATTGAGCTAAAAAGCCGATTTAAAAAACTAAACTACCTAAGGACTGGAATTTTTGGCTACCTCTTTTGCAAAGAGACTGTGGCAGAAACCTCAAAAGAAACACTGAGTCAAAATAATCAGGGACCCAGCAAGAAGAGTGGAGAAAGATTCTGAGATCGAAGAGGCAATATGAGCTTTTTTGGCCAAGCAGATATCGTGTTGCAATAGTCAACACAGGAAAAATATGGAAGAGGTGAAAGGAAGAGAATCCATTGCGGATCTGGAAATGCCATTCTAGTCCTGGGAAATGGCACCTGGTTTACAGACAACTCTGACAAATGTAGTCCTCATATAAAGTTATCTGAACGTGTCAGTCTATGAGTCAGTACAAATATGAAATATCTGAGCTGATCTTTTCCCTGCATTGCAACCTGTCACATCTGTCACTTGAATGTGACTATAATGTACATGGTACATATGAATTTTTTCTTTGAATAGTTTACTGATTGTCATTTTCATTTTGATGGCTATGATACTGACTAGACATCATAAATTTCAATTATTCTTTCTCCAAACCTAGCTGTTTGATCTTTGTATTGCAAAAGCATGAAAGACAGAAACACTTCATACCTCCATTCTGCAGCAAGATGCAGTGGAGTGTCACACTGTGGTTTGTGCCATAATTCAGCAGGTCGGGAGGCTGCTGTTCTGAAACAGTTATCCACATACCCACATCATCTGGAGCTGTTATCTGGCCTTTTCCTGCCCTTTTTCTTGAAAGCAGTAAGGAAGTCCCAGAACATTTCTGACCTGCTGCAAACCTTAACACCCATTCTGTGAATGTAATTCAATATACACCCAAAACATCCTTCTTTTCCCTTCATTCATCTTCAGTTTCTACAATACCATACTTACAGCAGGACATAAAACACACTCTTCACATTAATGCATTCAGAAGTATTTTCAAGAACAAATGCTGTTATCAGAGATGCGCAATGTATCTGACACGTTACTGCAGGACTATCTGTTTTGTGCCAAAGAATTAGATGTTATGACCCATTCACCTGGAAGTTTTCAGTACAGTTTCTGTTTGTAGTTTCTTTTAGACATCATTTGGTTGATTTCTACTGGGAAAAGACCACTGTAGAGGAACTATTTATCATTTTCAAGAAATGATAAATAGAAATTTGAACAGAATAAACCACTTCTTCATATTTAACATCCTACACAATCCTACTCTTAGTACAACAAGTACAAAGCACAAAGGTGATACGTGTAACGCAGCTGAAGTAGACGTGCTGAGGAACAGAGTGCCTCTTTGCCGTGCTGGAGGTTAGCATGAGAAACCAGCAATGATCGTACGGATCTGAAATGTAATGACTTTACACTCCAGAGTGCCAATCATAAACAGCTACTGCTGCTGGAATCTGATATTACCATAAATTATTTGATGATTGTTGTTCACCATTAATAATAATTAATGATAACATGACCCCACTCTGACAGACAAGATAAAAATGGAACAAAAAGAAACCCTTGTCTCAGACAGCGAAGGATTCGTGATGGGAAACAAACATAAACAAGTAAGTCAGGAAACACAGTGAAACGGGTGTGATTGCAGTTTTGGTGAGCACTAAAGTCAAATAGCAGCAGCAGCCCCAAAATTTTAGATTTCCATGCCATCAAAGCAAATAAGGGTTTTGATGAGGGAGTTAAAAAAAATGAAGGCTTATGGTTTTGCTAAGGTGTACCTGAGAATATGAAGAGCAATTTGCAGACTGTGTCATATATTATAGTTAAAAGGAAAAACTGATTGTATCATCTTGCATATYTATAGGCTTGATTCAGGAATATTCTTAGGTAAAACAGTAAACTTCGATCAGGGATTTGACTGAAATTTCTGTAGACAGAGATATTCTTTGAAGCAACTATATAATACAATGAGCTAGATGATCAAGTCAGATTACAATTACATACTGTTTACTCTGCAGTCTAAATGCAGTACGATTTCTTTAACGGGGCTAAAATGACAAGCTGTAAAATGCAAAAATTTTATTAAGCACAGAAAGTGTTCAAGAACAAAATCAGGGTTCAAACGAYTCCGCTGAAGAGAACAAAAGGAATAAAAACATGAGAGGAGATGGAACTATCAAGACCCATCCTGAACAAATGCTATTTTTTTACCATGCATTTAGCTAGGAAGGTCTTTTGTTTAGGCAGAAAGATAATATTTTTATATAGGCTGCCAAGATGCTTCCTCCATGTGTCCTTAGTGAAAAGGCTACCCTCTTACCTTCACATTTCGACTTCTCTCCTGTGCTTTTTGACACTACCCCTTAAAACTGAGACTGCCTTTGTTAATGGTTAAGAAGGCCAGCAATTTGCTATCAATATTCTAATAAGGACTTCACTTGCACCCGTCATGCACACATAAACCCTCAGATTGCAACAAGCGTTGGTTCCTGATGAGTAGAAGTGGACTTGCAGAATAAAGATCTCAGGAAGTGGAGTGTCTATTGATTTCCCCCCCCCTCTGATTTAAAAGAGGGCATGTAAAAAACAAACATGGATTTGAGCTTATTTATCTTATACTTTCAGATATGAAACGAGGAAGGGTCATGTGCACATGTTAGGAAAGATGTGCTTTTTCGACAAATACAATATCAGTAATGTCAAAGTTGTTGATTATCCATTTTTAAAGGACTTTCTGGAGGGCCTGAGAACATTCACTGCATTTAAATTAAACGGATGAGAATCCTATGTATTAAACAGGCTTTTCTCCATGAAAATTATAACACACAGAAGAAGTGATAAGCAAGTGGCAACAAGACCAAAAAAACAGACTAATTTCTACTATAAAAAACGAACAGAAAACTCCAAAAAGCCTTTCAGACCCTCAAAACAAAAATTCTAATAGAAGGGGTTGGGAGGAAGGATCATCTTTCCTATTTKAAGTTTTAATTAATGTGCTTCTCATAAGACAAGGGAAGAAGCTACATTACTTAGCATATTGAAGAATATTCTTCTAAAAATAGCCACACCTTGTTCCCTAAAAACTTACAGCCAAAGCAATAGGCAGCACAGAACTTATCTGGTATAGTTTGAAGACTGAATGGACATATACCTATCTGTGTTTGCATATATATGTACACATCACATTCACGTCCACCTATTCAGAATGAGGTTAAGGGCATAAAGTTATGACTACTCACTTTTAGTCTACCCTTTGACAGGTTCCACCGTTACAGCTTGCAAGCAGTAGAGGACTAGATACTGATGAAATAGAAGGCAAAAAAATATCTGGCAGACACTGTTTTATGCAAAGGTCTGATATTTTATCATAATTTCCACACACACTCTAGACTGTAGATACTTTAAGAGTACTGCTGTTACCGCTATCCTTTCTTCAGGTGCAGTGTGCATCTGCCAAAAGAAGATTTATGCTTTGCTCATAAAATCCAGGTGAATGTTTATATTTAGTTTTCTGTTAATTTACAATGTTAGGCCTTCAACAATTTACAATGTTAGGCCTTCAACTGTAAGTTAGTTGCAGTTATCCTTGTAACACCTACATTGTGAGAAAGAGGGTATCTACACTGAGGTTAAGGGTCAGATCTACAAAAGGACTAACTAGAGAGGTGCTGGGGCCCCATGATTGCAGCKGTGCAGTAAACACAGATCGCTAATAAATTTCACAGGGAGAGCAAACGTCCTCGTAATGAAATTCAGAGATGTGCTAGCACCCAGAAGAGTCTGGGTTAGACACCCAAATCAAGGCTACAAGGAAATACGTGCTTCTACTTGGAACTCACAYCTGAATATTTTCCCCTGGATGTACTCTTTAAAAATAGAAAAAAAAGTCAAATAAACAGAGAACAAATTGCACAGCAAGGATTATTTTTTCTTTAAATCACAATGAGGGCTGGGCACCTCCTCTCCTGTGAATCTCACTCCAATATTAGAAACCTGAGTACAGCTTTGCTTGTGCTGAAGGGAAGGGAATGTAAACTAATCAACATAGTCCAGAAGAAAGACTGGGCTACGGAGTCACAGGGGAAAAGATCACTGTCACTCTTGCCTACTTTGCATACAGAAATAAATGATTCGCTGAGCTGAGAGAGGGGGGAAGAGGTGAGCAACATTCTTGAGCCTTGTGATTAAGCTGCACRTTCAGGAGTGTGGGAGAGCAGGGTTTAGTTCCCTTTTCAGTGGCTAGTTCTATTTTTTTTAATCTAGGTACTGCTAAACATAAGATGTATTAGCCAGTCTAGATACAGGATAAGGTGCAATCGGTACCCTAGGTATCCTGTGTGAGCACTCTAGCATATGTCCTGGCTAATCTTTAAGCACAAATACAGCACCATGCCCTCCTCTGCCCGCCTTCACCACCACCACTGGAGCTGCACAAAAAAGTTAATGCATGTGAGGTACATTGGAAATGCATCTAGAGATTGGGACTCACAGGTGTCACCTACCTTGGTAATCCCAGCAGGTGTCACACACAAGACAGCTACAGTCTTACCCTTGTTTTCTAGCAATATACTAGCATTTACAAAGCACAAAGCCGTGCTTTGTGCAAGTACTGCAAGCTAGTTCTGCATTAACTAAATCAGGTGCTAGAGTCAAGATAGCTGTGTTAGCATTGTGACCTTACAGAAAATACATATTTTCTGTCTCTCAGGATCCTGAATTTCATATTTATTTACATATATGTTTTATATAAAAAGGAATATGGTGTTATAGAATAATATTGAAATTTGGAAGGCAATAAGTGGAAGCCAAAAGGTCGATCTCCTTTAAGAGGTTGTCTGGAGGATTTCGCAAAATCTCAAAAGATGCTACTTAGCATGTGTATATGTGCATGAAACACAGCATCTCAGCAGTGCAAATACTGAACAAGTCCTTTTCCTCCACTATTTAGAGTCTCTCCTGAAATTTGGAGCTCCTCTGAGAAACCTGAGGTCTCCTGAAACTTCTGAGCACCACACTAGTGGTAACAGTAATATCAGTGACATTTAGTGATTCCTGAAAAATAATTCTCAGTTGCTATTTGCTGATACAGACAAAGAGGGAGAAACCGATTTCCAAGGAGTGAGGGACTGACAATGAACATTTCTGATTCTAAGACACCATCTTTCCTTCTTTACAGTGGTGACCTGTTAGTGTAGGACTAGTTCTAACTGTCCTAGACCAGCAGGAGACTTTGTGGGTTTGCATAAGACATGCCTCAGATGTCATCAATAGTTTCAATTCCTGTCTGAAGTGGTCAAGTAGTCACAATGTGCTTCACACCATGGCAAGAGGAACTGCAGCTACATCAATACTCCACAAGGAACACAATGTTTGAAGCTAACAGGGCAAACAGCAGCCATTCACTGTACAAAGGTTTTTTAATCTGAAGAAAAGAAAAAAAGCTTGTAAAAAGAAGTCTTCCTACACTAAAAGCTCAAGAGTTGGAGGGGAAAAAATAGTCTTTACTACCTGAAGTTAGGATGCAGGTCAATTTCTGAGAGGAGGAAAAGTTTGTTCTTACTCAGTGAAGCAATTGAGGCGACTCAGAGAGAAGAGTATCTACTCTGTCCCTCTCAGAGATGATTCATGGATAGCACATGCAGAGAGATGGGCTAGGGATCCCTCCCACAGGTATTCACAGGGAAAAGCTCTTCAGCAATGCTTGCATATAGATACATCCCCAGTATGGATGTATCTGTGAAGGAAAAGGAAACTTTCCAATCTCCCCAGAATTGGCAAGGCAAGAGTAGTATGTCTAGTATTGATCACTTTTTTTGCACTAGATGGAGACTTCCTGGAGAAAAGCAAGAATGCTCAGACAAAAGACTAAATTATGTGTGTTCATTTATACATGTATATATGTATGTGTGTGTGTTTGTACATGCATGTATGTTCATTCTTCCCTTTATGCTAGGGGAAAAAAATGCAGGGAAGATAACCTCAGTCTTAACATTACTCAGAATAAACTGTTCTCTATGTCCATGGYAGACAGTAAAATAAGTAAATTAGAGCAAGGAAGTGTTAGGCAGGGTATTAGAAGAACAGTAAGTATATTCAAGTACTAGAATCTGCTGTAGAATCTCCAGTGCTGGAGACATCCGAGAACAGATCAGGCAGTCATCTGTTAGCATAAAATATACAGCTGACATCTACTTGCAGAGGAATAATATCTATAAAGGAGGGGGGATGAATTGTTTGGCCTCCTGAGGTCTGTTCCAGCCCTATCTTTTACTGATGATGGAGGAAACAGTTCTGAAGGAAAGCCTTGCTACAACAAATCTTAGGAATACTTTGTTTCTGTGAGTAATTCCTAGCTCAGTAGTGTGTGTTTTCTTGCCGTGGTAGACTTCAGAGGTGAGGTTCTATGAATGAAAAATGCTGGTTTATCTCCCTTGAGACCTCTTCTTGGGACAATTTGTCAAACATATACAGAACTTGCAGCAGGAACTGGAAAAATCCAGTTGTGTGATAATAGCAGGAAATGTAAGTCCCTACTCTCTGCAGCTCAAGTAGTTAAAAAAAAATCCTAATCAGGTCTATTGGTTAAGCCACAGAATCCTACCTAATGCCACCATGCATGATTTACCAAATAACTGTCCATTCTCATGAACAAAGGGTCTCCATCTTGAAATGTACCTCAGGGAAAATCTTCCTGATGATRTAAGTATTGGCAAATCTAATTTAGTCACATTCATTATAATCAGTTTCTCACCCCCGCTCTGAGAAATCAATATTTGCCCCAGAAATCACCATCAGGTTTCTAGGTACGTTATAAGCGTCTTCAACCAGGCACAAAGGATGAAGTGTTCTAAGCTTAATAGATACATTAGAAAAGCAATGTTAGTATTATTTACATTGTAGAGCAAAAAAGTGCAATTCATTTTGCAGAAATACATCCCTTTCTATCAGTTGGAGATCTGACTGCCCTAAATATATTGGGTCTAAAACTATTGTCTTTTCTATTGAAGCCTTCCAGAGATCGAGAAATTTAGGGATAATTTCCAACACCTACTCGAAGAAAATTATTTTATACAATGGTACTGCCTTAGCTGGAAGAAGAGACATCCATCTTAGTCTAAAGCAGATCCTGTCATTTTTCTCTGTGCTTCTCTGTGCTCTGATGGTGAAGTTTTGTTGAACCCCAGCCTTAGGGCATCTCTTTCCTCCTGGAGCAAAGTGGTGCACCTAACTCAGGGGCCATGAAGACTAGTCCAATGTCTAGTCTATCTATTCTTCCCCCTGCATAGATAAGGGAAAATGATGCTGATTAACATAGAGAGTCCTTAGACCTACATTTTGTAGTAAATTTGATTTGAAAACAATTCACTTTTTTCCCATTGGACAAGATAAGATATTAAATTTTAATGGGGGAATTCCTTGAAGAGTGTATACTCACTCTCTGATTTTTCTTCAGTTTTCATATGTCATATCTTGATTRTAAAAATCTCTTCTCAGTCCCACTTGACATCTGATTTCAGTGGTCATCCATTTTTCCAAAGCTGGCTTGTTCTGACTACCTAACTTCCAATTCCTTTGTCCTTTGGCTGTTTTTGTGAGAACATCATAGTTCTCGAAGGTCAGTTAAGCTTACTGCTTTTCTCACTATTCTAGGAAAGTGGGAAGTGGGTTTCCTCATTTCTAACATAGCTTGATTTTTGTTATGGGGGAGATTTCAAGCTCTTAATCTCTTTAGCTGAAGAACCACAATACTCTTTCTATTAATAAAAGCATTTAGGAGGAGTTTGAGGGAAAGATATGATTAAATAGTGAATCAAAAACATCTTTAAGGTGGCTGCAACAGTCTCTTATCTCCAGTCTTATACACCAGAATAAGAAAACTTTAAATTTATTCAACTCCTTGTCTCCTAGTTGTATCCAAGATAAGTATCCATAAGGATAAGTACTACCACACCCAGCTCAAGTGCATTTTATGCCTTTGCCCAGTCACAGCTTGGGTAATGAAATACACTACAGCATTAATGATACCTGTTCAAATAGCACTCGGAGAAGTGGTGAGCAAGATTGGCTGTGACCTGCTGCRGAGTTAGAACAAAATCTAATTAACTGCTTATTAAAACTGTCCATGTTGGTTACGCATAAACAACCAGGATTTGCATATACATTCATTCTTCAGGTTTAATTTAAGCACACTGATGACGCTCACTAGAGTATACAAAAATATATAGACTATATAAGGTTAAATAACTAATGGCATAGTTATGTTCTTGATTAACCTACTGATAAAACAACCAAGTGGAAACAAAAACCTGTCACAGAGTATTTGCAACCTGCTAATTTAGAAACTAGTTTTATGGGCCACAGCTCCAGCAGTAGAAGCCATCCCTAATTAATAATGCCTAAAACATACTAAGAAAATAAAATTGGTTTTAAAATGAGAATTTCCCTAATTGGTATACATAGGTTTAGCCAACAAGTCCAAAAAAGTGTGAATAACACTTAAAACAGTGAGACAGAGAAGTAGATCAACATTTGACCTGCAAATGTAGAATAACCAGAGAAATGAGTGAAAAAGCAGATAAAAATACGAAAATAAAAAGAAAAATCATGGAGAAGCTCAAACTTAAGATGAAAATGTGAGGATAGTCTGCCTAATAAAGACCAGGTGATGCATCATTTGGTTTGGAGTTTTTTACTTGTTTAAATATTAACAAAGTTCATGTTTTGTCACCAATATAGGATTCAGAGTGGAATAATAGAGCTTTCACAGCAATCATCAACCCGTTCCTCATTTGGTGGGAAAGAGAATATAAATAATGCAGGAACAAACTATTGAACTTTTTTAGTTCCAAACATTAGTGTATCTTAAAAGCAGTCAAAATATGAAAGGCAGTTACATGAGCATTTATCAGTTATACTGTTTTATGCATTTTACTTTTTATATTCTGGATCCATATAATTAGGTAGGGAATTGTAAAACATAATCCCATGCCCTGTGGCAGTGTGATTACCATTAAGTACATAAATGCATACATTTGCATGTTTAAAGGTTAATTACTTCCATTTACAAATGAATTAATGCATTTCTATTTTGTTTTTCAAAATAAAGGCTTATTCTTGAAAAGAACTGTGTTACTTTCTTACTTCATCAATATTCTATAAACTCTTTTTATGCTGATGTATAAAAACCATTTTGTCAATTTTTCCTATTAATATCTTTACATAAAGAACCCTAGTATACCTAGAACAATATGCACCATACAGAAGAAAAATGTAACACTAAGTGGGGCACCATGCCCTACTCAGTAGCATCACACATTTCCACATAGTGGTCGCTTAGAATGTTAGTAACACTTTGCATATCACAATTTCTAACAATTGTCAGCAACTGGCATGCACTGTCAAAAAAAAAATCAATACAAAATAAGACAGCTATCAGAGCAGTACATGTGCAGAAGTTAAAAATCTCTGATTTCCTCTAGCTATATTTTGCAGGGAGAGGACTGTTGAGAATGAAGAAACATGAGAAGCTTCTAACTTGATCCGAGCACTAAGCAGACAATCCAGTTTCTTTTGAATTCCCTGCAGCGCAGTGCATTCAATATCAGTCAGAGCTGCAGTACAGCTACCATCCATGTGTGTGCAGATGCTGGTGTCTCTGTTTAGGCATGGCAAAGCTGTGGCACTTTGAAATTCTCTTGTACATAATAACCACAATCTACACAGTTTGCCTCTGTGTGCCTGAAAGAACATCTGTACCATTTTCTMTTAGTTTGTCCCACAACATGCCTTAACATCAATGAGTAAATAGAAAATTCAGMAATGTGCTAGAAGAATTTGGATTTTGATGGAAAAATAAGGTTCAATAACCTAAAAGAGCCTTCAGAAC
This sequence comes from Phoebastria nigripes, assembly GCA_035582835.1. NCBI lineage: Eukaryota > Metazoa > Chordata > Aves > Procellariiformes > Diomedeidae > Phoebastria > Phoebastria nigripes. The sequence goes on from JAYKAV010003049.1 coordinate 39,971, forward strand.
CATCACCTTCTTCTATAATAGTTTGCAATCTCCAAGTACTTAAGACTTTCACTGTGGGTTTTTTTTTATTTTTCTCACAACAATCATATGATTAACGATTGCCGTATTGCCTTATAGGAGTAAAATGAAAACTTTATTGGTTTTCCTATGTGTTAATGTCAAAGCATRGCGCAGCAGAATTTATTGGTGGTGGAGTCTTTCTTGCTCATGACCCTGCTGCTGCAGAGCCACACTACATTCTCAACATAATTCACAAGCAATTCCCATTCCTCTTCCTGTTTTGCCCACTTCAGCTGCTGTATGATGCAGCTCAGCAGCACAGGTAAGCACCTTAACATTTCTGATGAGTATAGAATCATAGAATCATAGAATACCAGGTTGGAAGGGACCTCAAGGATCTGGTCCAACCTTTCTTGGCAAAAGCACAGTCTAGACAAGATGGCCCAGCACCCTGTCCAGCTGAACCTTAAAAGTGTATAGCTCCCTTATAGAAATAAAACCCTGCAACTTACTGTATCTAAGGGCTGTGAAATTCTTCTACTGACCACATTTGTCCTTCTCTACAATATATTAAGACAGCTTGGAACAGGAGCATCGTCATGAAACACATGCCTTAAATTGACATGGCTGAGACACCAAAAGTTTCAAAACTCATTTACATGTACTAAACTGTTGCAWGTCTACAGACAACACTTCATTTGACAGGCTTGGCAGAGCTGATTATACTTAGCCTCTGCACGGCTCTTCCCGGTCACTCTCAGTTTCTGTTATCCTCTGTGATTGATGCATGCTATTGTACAAAATCAAAGGGCTACACAGATGGCATACAAAATATCTCAAAGCACGTAACTTACTTGTTTCTAAAGTAGCTTGCGCTATTTTGTTGAAAGAGAAAGCCCTTACAATCTGAATTTTTCCCCTGTGCATGGGAAATAGTCGTTATGGTTTTTACCCTAACCATGTCAGACACAGAAGCTACTGACATTATAGCACCATTAATTTCTTACTTAAGTTTCATTAATAAGCCAAAGAATGGAAGAATGTGATCTATGCAGATAGAGGCTTGTTGCCAGTATTTTCTGTTTTGGATTTTCCATTACAGTGGAGCACATATCTGCTGCATCTTCTCTAAGATCATGATTTGACTAAACACTAGAGTTTCACTAATGTCAGATTCTGACATAGGTATTTTGCTATCATGATTCACTTGCTCCAGGGAGCTGCTTTTAAAGGGCACAGGATCCCCCTCAGTCAGACAGGTAATGCATGTTGCTTCCCCAGAACTCCCACCCCAATGCCTTGTGCCTACCAGAAGCACTTTGCGCTTCTAGAAGACATGTGCAGAAAAAGCAGTGAACTCAATCAGGGTGAAGGCAAGAGTGCTGGCACCAAGATGTCATTGCTAATGCATATCAGAAAAGTGTCTCTGGATGTATTATCACAGGGGTCTTGTGAAGGATCTCGAGTCATGAATCCCAAAGCAGCTCTTCCATACTCTCTCCTACATCATGTCTCAGGAGCCAGGGTACAGAGATCTAAACCAGCAGCAGGCTTGGTGATGTGACCCTACCCAAAAATCTCTTTGAGCTCTCCAGAACAGATGTACATCTGTGCTACCTCAAAGTTCATTGCTGTCCTGGGTCTTCCCAGAGTACCACCTTCATCTTCTGCAATTTTATCCAGTATTGCTCCTGTCTTCTGCATCTTGCAGTAGCCATGAGATTAACAATTGCCGGATAGAGCCAAGGGGTCACTCTGCCACATGAGAAATTTCCAGCCCTAATCACACAGATTAGTAAGCAGCAGCATCTCCTCAAGGCCCCAAGTGGCACCTCACCAGAACACGAGTAGGTAGACTTTGCCACAGCAGAAGAGGAGAGGTGGGGGCGGGGGGAAAAGAACTTAAAAAACGGTGAAGAAGGAAAAAAAGGGGTTCAGCCTTGGCCCATAGTAACAGAAGGTAAAATAGGAGAAAAAAGAGAGAGGGTTACACACCAGGAAAAGTGTAGATGGATGAGGAATGAGCAGCAGCCGAAACAAAGCACTGAGAGCTGGCAAAGGATGGCAAAAGAGGCAGATGCWTATGACATTTAGTGCTTGATACAGTGCAAGAACCTCTTCAACATGTTGCAGGGGTTCTCAGTGGTTCAAGAGCCTCCTACTGCATGTTAGGTACTTCATGGTGAGGTGGCACTTTTGTTGGTTCAGACCCTTATGGCTGTTCCAGAGGACTTCCAGTGTCTGAGGAGTTATTCTGGATTAATTTCCTCTGAAAGATATCTAGTTCACATGCACCACGACCACCCTGAAAACTGAGGCCACCGTGCTGTAAATGGAGACAGTCGGGGGGGGTGCTTCAGAAACGCATTACTGCTCGAAAACAGACTGCTAATGTACACACAGCCTCAGAGATCGAGATCAATATTMAGCTATTGTTTACTCAAAATGCTGATACCTAAACACAGAGGAAAAACAATATAAATGTTTGGAGGGGTCCATGATGATGCACTCCCTAAACAATTAACTCCAATTTGATAATTTCATGGCAATAAGTTCCCTAATTGCAAAAGGAAGTGCTACAGTCTTCTAATCATGACTGGATACAGGAAGATGTCTCCATCATACATTATTTAAGTGGACTCAATCACAACAAGCCTGAATTATGTAAATACAGATCTCATCGCTGGAAACATTTGGAGCCTATTTGGAAGGTTTAAATTACGTCAGTAGTGAGACTGAAAATCAGTTGCGTATGCCAGATAAAAAACTCTACACTCATTGAACTGAGATCATGTTATTGTTAAAGCAGAACTGTAAATATGAGTTAGATGTTGTCACCAAGTCACTCAAAATTTTAATCTGAAAAATCCTTACATGGAAATATGAGAAATGCAGGAAACTCTTCCTTCAGGGGAAGAGTTTAAGGCTATATGATGAAGTATAGGCACTGATATATTCATTATCTAACAATTTCCAGATCTGGATATCTTGTCCTCAGAATACCTGAGGTATTCAGGTATCTGCCTGCAAAGCCCACACCAGCAAAGACCAATTGCAAAACTTAAACATGGTCATAACCAGGGCCTGGAGTGAAGCTATAGCAGAAATCCCARGCTCCTGACCTATGTGAGAACATCAGCTTGCCAGTCTAATGAATTTGTTTACCTGGATTCAAAACACCAGTGAGGGGAATTAGTTAATATTATATGAAGAACTATTACACTTCACTGTTTACATTGTGTTTGCAAGAAAATGATGAAGGTTCATAGTTAAGGTGTTGTGTTCGAGAGTGACAATTACAGCGAGCTCTCTAGATCACACACAACAACAGASAACATACCTAAATGAGGAAATCCTGATGGTACAGTGACGCTGTCATACAGGTTGACTGCCAGAAAAACTGACCTGTCTTTCCTGATCAGCTGCCCAAAACTTAACAGAAACTCCAAGACACACTGGGAATGAGTCTCCTACACCCTTGCATATTCAGAGATGTGCAAAGATGAAAAAACATGGTAGCATTTTACATAGTAGTGTAACAGCAGTTAAACATTTCTGTTGCATAAAGTGCAAATAGCTGCATAAAATACAAACCATTTCCATTTTGACTCTAGCCAACTAGTTTCACAGCACACGCTGTGCACAAACCACACATTCCTAATCCTTTACAGCTGTCAGTGAAATGATTTTTTCTAATAGCCACAATTACAGGAATGCTCACTCATTGGGCAGAGTCCTTGTCAGACAGTTATGAGGAAGCCCTTCCTTTAACAACAGCAACAGGGAACTAAAGGACAGGGGAGCTGACAACCCACCTGTTTCCGTAAGTTATCCATAAGCTCCACAAAATCTGGAACTGGCGAGTCCAAAAATAAGCCTCTGAGGAAGCCACCTGGAGATCCTGCAATCTATCTCCTTTCCCAGAGGATCATTCCTGCATGCAGAATTCCCATGGAGATGTCTCTTGCACTTAAGATATCACACCAAACTCATGGAGGTGAATCCAGCACAATAAAGGTATAAGGCAAAGCATAACAAAGTAAGCTGAAAGGCAAATCTAGTAGCATGGCAATCAGTAGAAATAAGGACAGCCGAAGAAGCTATATATTACCATATCAAAATTCTCTGTTGAAATAAAATTATACAGTTCAATCCAGGTCAATGGAATAGCACCTGTTCATATCAGAAGGAGCCCCATGGATTTTGTTTCCTTTTTCAGAAGAATGGGAGAAGACGACTTGTCTTTTTGCAAGAGTCACTACAGCACAGTAGACTTACAGTAGGTATGCAAATAGAAAATTATGTTTTGTTAAAGACAATGAGCTCACTAAGGCCAAATACTTTTAACTAACTCTTTTGCACACACATACAGACAAAATCACAACTACTTTTAGCCTTCCAAGGTGCTTCTCAGTAGAGGCCCAGCAGTAATATTCTTTCACCACTAACAGTAAAGTCTGTCCCTTGGTTTCACTGGTTTGGGGTCTGGCAGTGTCAAGGCCCTACTCATTCGCATTCTTCCTCTGTTCACTTATCCCAGTGTGGTACATAGCAGGGGTGCGCTGCTTCTTATAGCTCTGCCAGATCACTGAAGACTGATATTCCAACTCTGAATTTTGAGGGGCAGGGTTTACAAAGGAAAACAAAAGAAAACTTTGGAACTAGGTTACTCTCCCATAGTTCGGAAAAGAGGTAAACTTTATAAAGGAATAAAAAAGCGTGTCTCAGAAGAGTAAGCAAACACAAATATCAGCCTTTATTATTAGAGTTTTCAGCAAAATCAATATAATMCTGCAAAGCGGAAGACATTCTGACCATACAAAAATGCGTATTTCTTCATTAAACAACTGAATTGCGCCATTCAGCCTGTAGCCACTCCGAAACGCCACACAGCTCTTACCAGCAGTTAGAGTCTATCAAAGGGTAAAAGACATCTGGAAACATCTAGATAGTCCACAAGTTTTGGGGCCACCCCGTTTTGGAGAAATACTGACAAACCAGGAGACAAGCAGAGGCCACTAAAACAGTCGGGGACTAGAGCACATGATGTAAGGCAAAAGGCTGAGGGAGCTGAGTTTATTCAGACTGGAGAAGACAAAGCTTCAGGCTGATCTAGTTGTCTTATTCATCTAAAGGGAGGAGCAGGGGAGGAGAAAGAGAAGACAGAGCCAAAATCTTTTTAAAAGTTTACAGCAAAAGGACAAAATGTTATGGCCACAAGTTGCAATAAGGGAAATTCTGACTAGATATAAGGAAAAAGAAAATTTATGATAAGAGTGGTTAATAACTTGAACAGGTTGCCCAGAGAAGCTGTGAAATTTTCATCACTGGAAGCCTTCAAACTCACCTGTATAAAACCCTGGTCGATCTAATTATGAAATTACCCGGCTTTGAGCAGGGGGGTGGATTAGATGACCTCCAGCGTTCCCTTCCAAACCTAAACTGACTCCWTGGTTCTAAGAGCAAAGAGTCATAATGATACCAGGGCATGACTGTAAATCAATGTACGGTATTGACAAATGCATCCTGCTCCCTACTTTATATCTAAATCCATTACTGTACATGTTAGATAGATGCTTTCATCATGCTTTCATGATAGCTTCCTGTAAGGATAACAGTGTAACACATGACAAATAAATGTTGCTGTGCAAAACCAAACCTGTACATGCTGTGATATACACACAACTTTTCATTAAAAAAGAAAAACAGTTTAAATGGCAAGCTTCTGAAACAGCAAGGAAAAAAAGGAAGTATTTCATCTTTGAAAACCTGCTCATCTCTTTAGCATTTACCTGTTAATCGTCCTTCCTTCCCGTCTGGCTGAAGTTTAGAGTCTTAGATCAGAAGTCCAGGCTACAAGACCTTTGCCTATAAACTGCTCTACTGCATAGCAACTTTGATCCACCAATGGACCTCAGGGTAAGGAGCATAGGTGAAAACRTTAGCGAACAGGTGAAAGCATGAATGCAAAGAGTCTGCAGAGCACCTGCAAAAGTGCTTGGTACGTAAAGGGCCTGCCACATCCCACTGCATAGCAAACAAGAAAGGCAGGTGCGGAGTCTGAGAAAGAACCATGAACACTTACAGCTCAGCTCTACGAATGTCAAACAGTTCATTCAAGGTTGCACAGACAACATTTTACTGAAAAAAAAAGATGGAAAATCAGCAGTGTGTATGGTTTATGCTATGGCTTCCTGAAGAGTGCCTTACATACCAACTTGTTGGATATTTTGAGATGGCTGTCCATCAGCTTTTCCTGCTGGAGTAGTTCCGCTTTATTTAAATGGTATCAGGAGGAGACAGTGAATAGGAACGACTTTCTAAAGCTAGTGGCCAAAATGCTCCCTTGAAAAAGAGAACTGGGCTTCCAGTTGAATTTGCAGGAAATATTTATATGTACTAAAATAATGTCAATAGAATTTGAAAACATCTTACAGTCTTGCCTCTCTGGAGATGATTTAATTAWTTTTTTCTTGGAAGGCAAACCATGAGTTTTAAAGCCTCTTCAGACAGAGGAAGACCTGAGTCCGTGCTTTCCGTATTCTGGATCAATACTGTGAGACTTGCACTCTTGATTAGAAGACTGTTACTATTATCACCTCCCATTCCTAGTAATGCACATCAGTTCCTGAATTTTTTCCTGGAACCTCTGCACAAATTCAGCCATCACATAAGGCTTCATGTATGCAACAGGCGCAAAAGCACATTAAAGCGTCTCCTATAAAAACTGATTTTCCTTCCCAGCACAGTACCAAAAGCACTGCCTTCTTCTTCAGCTATTATCAGTTTCTTTCACTTTCTGGAACTCTGCCACATGTGGAAAGATAAATTATGTATTGATTTTTCCTCTGTTTAATAGCCTCATGAACAAAGAGGCAGTGATGTTGAAGATGGTGCTTCTGGGAGAGAAGGGACATCACCGGCAGAGCGTTTTGAATCATGGCTCTCTTCTGGGTGTTTTTTCTTGAAGTTAACAGACTTATCAACAGAGAAGCACACTTCCAGAAAGTGCATTCTGCTGATTGCTCCTCACGTCGGAGCAAAGGAGAGCCGTATGCATCTATCAGTATAGTTTTTCTGCCAACAGTATAGCACAACTAATGGTCCTTTTCTGCCTCTGTCCCCCTCCCTTTGCTCCTTCATATATTTTATGAGAGCATACCATCCTCAGTGTTGGTGCTTTGTGGCTACTCCTGTACCTGGTATCATTAATGTGCCCATAAAAACTATTCTTCTAGTAGAACTGCCCCAAGTAATGCATCACTGGCAATTTCAGCCTTCGGTGAGCAATCACTTTACCATAATTCACTGGGCTGTGCACAATTATAAGTACAATAGGTTACTTCTTTATTGAACACTTCAAATCCCTCAGCTATAAATGGCAGAATTTTCAGCATTCGCCAGTCAAACAATATTCCGTTTCTCTCCTCTTCAAGCATATTTTGTGATGGTGAGTTAATTTAGCTAAGTTAAACACCATAAGGATAGTTCCCTCAAGGTATTTTGTTATTTCTTACTTGTTTTCTTATTTGAAGTCCTCAGCCAGAATAGAGACCAACTATGCTGGAGGGTGTACAAATAAAGGCAAATTGTTTGTTAAGACATACTACCACAAAAGAGATACCACAGAGTTTTAAGCTTTGCTTCAAAAACATACTAACAATGTCAATCATCGTTTGGTCCCCAAACTAAATAATAACACCTATTCCAGTGGGACCACTCMATTTCTTATCAACATTTAAATACTAAAAATTTCTTTCATGTTGAAACATAAAAAACTCCAAACATTTCACAAAGCACTATTTCAACTATCTGGATTTCTGATCAGAAACTAGCAGCAAGGCAAAGACCTTAATAGAAAAAGTAACAAAATTTTGCTAAAACCAATATAGATACTCAGGTTTTGAGAAAACAGCATAGCACATCAGAATTTTATCTCACTGAAAACATTCTACATATGATGTTTGGACAATTTTTTAGTGCATCATGTCCAAAAAAGAATCCTCCCATCCAAAAATAACAACAAAAAAAAMCCCTTTCTAGAGGCAGAGGTAAAATTAGGTAACCTCAAGGTTTTTTCCACTCCTGTTTAGGGTTTGTGTTTTGGGGTTTTTTTAAAATATTTCAAATGTCTGAAATTTTCAAACTATTTCATTTGGGACACTTCCAGTAAAAGTGACATTAAAAAGGTCCACAGCAAGATTCACAGTTCTAGTGGAGGAGGGCAAGCACTCACATTTTGCTCAGTAGCTCCCACCAGGGCTGGGAGATATGTGGATTCTTTTCTCTCCCCTCTCTGAGAAGAAGACTCTAAGCAATGGGCTTAGTCTTTCCCACTTGCCATATTTGATGGCAATTTAAGTGGTCAGTGAAAAAGGGACCTCCAGCAGCACCTGGGGTACTATGATGCAGAGAGCATCACACCCAGAATGTCCTAGCCCAGGAGTTACAGGGCACTCTGGAGATGYGGATACCGATCTACCTGGGCAGATGGCCAGACTGACACTCTGTGTTTCAGATGTAGGTTAAGGCCCCTGTCTGCAGGCTACTGGCCTCTCCTTGACCTCCTGTTTCTGGCATGAAGTCCTGTATTATCCTTGCTGTTATTACAAGTATACAAAATAAATAGCCTGTTTAAGGTTGCAAAAAATCCTTTCAATCACCAAAGCATTTTCCTGGTTTTTCATTCAGCTTTTATTTATTTATTTATTTATTTATTTTTCCATTTTGATTCACCACACTGGGTTCTAACCCCTGCTTCAGCAGCTGACTTGGGCAAAATAAAAGACACACAATTCTAGCTATAGCCAACAAGGGAAGAGATTGCAGTCCATTTCTCACAACTCTGCTCCTCAGCCTTATTCCTTTGTTCCTGAAAGCTCAGTCTCTGTCCCACAGAATAGTTTATGACTCTACAGAAGAGTTTACAAACTGGGCAGCCACCATCTGTTGAGCCCACCTCAGGCAAGAGCATCCCACAGCAGAGCTTCATATGTGTTACTGTAACCTCACTCTACTTTCTTGTTTCTCCAAAGAGATCATTCAAGGATGATTTCCTAATCACTTACAAGAAACTTCTCTATAATTTGTTGGGAGATTATGCAACAGGCATTGGTGGACTTTGAGCACATGAAATATTCTGCCTGTTCTAAGAAAAATGTAGGTGTATTGTGTCCTGAGTTAAACTAGAGCCTCAACTCTATCCTATACACATAACGGAGCCAGCTACCCTTATGCATAAAGCAACTTCAAAAGCCAGGCCAGATATTTTCTCTTTGTGGAGCAAAGGCTATTGGTGGCAAAGAAATAGTTTAAGTGTAAAGCCAAGACATAACATAGAAGAAAATGGTGTGACCAGTGGTGAAACACCATCGGTAGAACAAAAGAGGGGTAACATATCTTCCTTTCATCTTCTGCCCCAAGACTGGCTTCTGTGCTAGTTACCCACCGATGGTCATTGACTTTCAATGAAAGGTGAAATAACTAGGATCTCTCTTCAAACATGAATGTTTAAGACATCTAATTTCTATGCAATAGTGAGCTGTTCCCTTCTCCCTGCTTTATTTTTGTGGATTTTTTCCAAATCAGATTGTAAGCCCCATGACACATCTTCTTGTCCTTGTAGAGAATGCAGGCTTTAAGGTCACCTATGGCATATTAGGATCCTCTCCCTGTTTGCAAAAGAGGAAGAACACCTCTGTTACAGAAAGCAAAGATGAACCAGAGTCCCCAAATGCAGATTTTGCTCTAAACTCTGGATCTGGGGTAAGAAGTGGGAAAGGATTTCTGGTCTGCATCTGACACTGTTTGAAAATTCAAGAGTCCCTATTCTAATCTATCCTTTTCTACCCTACACGTCCACTGACTCTGCACATTTCTAAGGATCTAAATTACTGTGACAAGTGGTTTTATGTGTAATGCTCAAAGCGCAGGGCTGGCTTTCATTTAATCAATATTATGTATATAAAAGTATTGAGGTACTGAACTCTTTATTTTAACAGTCATCAACATGACAGTTGATACCTGTGTCGTGATGCTTTTTGTCTAGTTGTGCAAAAAAAGGGCAAGGCTAAGTGTTATGAGTACACCAAAAATGGAGAAAAGATAGGGAAACACATAGACTAACAAATCCCTGAACTCTGAGATTTAGCTATCAAAAAAATCAGTAAAGTATTTGATTGTATTTTGCTCTCGTACTTGAAGATACAAAGGAAGATATTATTTTACTTGTACCAACAAATGAAATGCTGTAAAGAACAATGTTCACTGATCAGCTCAGAGCAATGTTCTGTACTATTTTTCAGGTTGAAAAGTACTTTACTTCACAAATGGCCCCATTTGAGTGAATGGTAAGGTACTATATGCAGTGCATAAAAGCAATATATCTAAGCTTCATGGAATTAACCATTAGGAAAACTGTAACACTTAAGAAACCATCTGCATAAATGATATTATTTTATTTTTTTCACTCTACATAGAATCTGAATCTCTATATAGAATAACTTCCTGTTAACCGTGCAAAGAAAGAAATACAACAGGACAAACACAATTTTGGTTAGGTTATACAAGCGTAGACCCTATCAAAATTCACGTGAACTACAGCTAGAAAGCTGAAAGCAAATCTATTCACACTTTGTTCCTCTCCAGTCTTAGAGATCCCATATTCAGTTCAGTAATTCAGGTTAAGTATCAGTGAAAACTGATGGACAGTTGTTACAATACAGTTTAAAATGATGGGATTCCAAGAGATTCGCTACACCTATTGCCATATAAAAAATAATTTCACAGAGTTTCTTGTTGACCAGTTGCTTGTGTGTTTCTTATGCATCATGATTCCACCTATCAGGGAACCACAGAGTGAGAAGTCGTAACACCAACAAAAAACACACAATCCTACAGCATTAAAGCCTGGTTTACTTTCATTTCTGTTAAGGTATATAATTGTGTCACCAGCTTAGCTGTGTTTCTCTGCTCCCCACCCCTGCCCCACCTCCTCAGCACTTCCGGTTTTTTGAAAATTCAAGAAAATTAAAACAGACTTAATGCAACATTAAGGGCAAACATTTAAATATGCAGAGGTCAAGAAAAAAAAAGTTATGGTTCCCAGAGCAATATTAATTTTACTACACTGAACACACTTTACATATAATTGTATGCATGTATTACTATGAACAGCAATGTTCTATAATATAAATCACTCAGCATAGCCAAGTAATTGTTACTATGGGAACCTTTATATTTTTTAATTTGCCTGACTTTTTATATCTATATTGTTTAACTGTTGCATTAGAAGAATTTAAATTTTCTCATTTGCTTTATGTTATAGTTTTACAATATACTGTAACTTACTCCAATACACTCCACTATTGGGACCACTGAACATGGAGAACTGGAAATGTTGTGATTTTTACTAGATAAGGTAAACTTTAGGAGATTTCATGAGTTCTCAGTGACAGATAACTGGAAACTGAGAGTGAATTATCAATGAAAATTTTGGGCATTTCTGTCCAAATTTATAGAATTTTCATGAAATTTAGCGGAGTTTCAGAAACTCTTCTAAAGTCTAAAATAATTTCAGAATGTGTGTTCTATAAATTCCAGCAATAAAAGCACCTCAAAGGTARAAGTTTGGAGATACCAGGAATTCAACTTCCTGTCTAACCATCAAGAGTCAGATACTTCAGTGTAAAAAGGCGACGCAAAATGCTACTAGTTCATGCAAAATAAGCGATTATTCTTTTTAAGGAAGAATGACTATGCAGAATTTGCAGSAAAAAGGCCCAGATTCAACTAGTTATAAAATGCTCTGAAAAACAACAACAAGAAAAACCAAAAATCATCAAACCAAATGCCAGCCCACTCATATATCTAGGAAGCTAAAATCATATCACTGGGGTGTTCCCGGTAACAAAGCACAAATTCGTAAAACACACATTGTCTTACAGGAAGGAAAGAAAAAGGAACTGTCACCTGTAGAAGTCCAATGATTAAGTCCATAATACAAATAGCCCTCCAATGACTAGGCTGTCCTGCTTGTGGCTCTTCAAGGCTGGTACTATAGATGGCTTCTAACTTTTTAAGCAGTTACTAAACCCTTTGCTGAGATGCAAAAGCCAAACCTGCAGTGGACTAGGCTCTCATAAAATGCAAAGTGAGTTAAGATCACTKAGATACCTTCACAACTGATGTAAGCTGACCCATTTTACTTCTCACCACAACGCCTGTTTTTTGTCTCAGTTGCTGATGCAGTAACTGCATAACCACAGTACAAAGTTTGATGAAAGCAAGCACAACAGCATTGAACAGCACTTTCCCTTCCTGACACCACCTGCAGTTTTCTGGAGATGTCCAAAAACATGGGCAGGTCTGTCTCCTGCACTTCAGAGACATGACCCCAGGAGGGCTCTAGARTGTCTGTTAGCTGAAGTAATCACACTGACAGTGCAAGTGTGGAGGCCAGCAGGTCTCCTCAGCTGGACTGCTGCTCACTGTGGCTATGATGGAAGCCAGCTCACCACCTTTACGTTGTTCTTACTCTTCAGAAGGGAAGCAGGAGTAGACATACTCCAAAAAAAAAAAAGCCCTTGTCTGCAGGAGCACATTTTTTCCCTCTCTCTCTGTAAACATTGCCCTGCTTCCCTTGTCCACTCGTTCCAGACTGACATTTGGCCAAAGTAAATGGCTTGCTGTCAGAACATTTATGCTGCTCACTTGCCTACTCGCTATCCAACAAGAATAGTAATATATTATGACCTACAAATTCAAAACTGAATTGTGGTTTTACAAAATRCTCCAGGTTAGCCAAGACGCAACTGAGCCTCAGCCTGCTGGTTAGCTGTCCATACCAGAGGCCAGCACAGTTCCTTCCCTTAAAAGGCCTCCAGCTATCTTGCATGGCTCTGTATTGCTCTTTTCCCTGTTCACCAGTAAAAATCCGTAATGAATTTAAAGTTTCAGACAATAACACTTGCATAAAGAACAGGGAACCAAGCATATTCGCTTCTCACTTTCCTCTGAAGCATGAGAAAAATCCCCTGCGTCACAATGGTGACAGGCTGAGCAGTAATCTGGCAACTCCTTTGGAGTCYAAAGTAATGACTGTCTTAATCTCATTTCCTTCCTTACTCCAAACCTTCCAGGTCTTCCCCAATCTTGCTGAGCTAGCAGTTACCTTAGGAATACTGGGTATTATCTACAGGATTAAGCTGAAATTTTACTGTGTATCTTTTCATTTTAGCAGCATCTTGTATTTCTCTCAGGTCTGAGGTAGATTTTTTCTCTCACAGTATTGGTGACACTTTGATAAATAGTAAGAAAGATGCTCTGTTCTTTCATTTTTGATTCTGTAATTTCTGAGCCACCTCATCATCTAGAAAGCAAAACATCTGAAAGCCATCTGCTCGCAGAGAGCACTGCTAGGCATTTCCTTAAAGTTAACACTAATCCTGCTTCAGGGGATGGACTAATCTTGGTAATCCCAAACACTGAAAACACAGCCGTGGAAGTATATCATGTATCCCTAAATTAAGGGAACATAAAAGAGTCAGAACTATGCATGAATTACATGCAGGACAAATGACACTTAAGTTAATATTTTAATTAAAACTATGGTATTTTACCTTCTCCCAAAACCCGTTTTACTTTTTTCTCTGATAAATCCTGTTGGTCTGTCTTCTCTTTTCCTATTTCACCTGCTGAGGACCTTTGAATTAAGGAAATGCTAAATGAGCATCTTTCCAGAACTAGGCTGCATTACTTCAAGTTTGGCAGAGTGGTTTCTTTACCAAGAGTTTAGCACTGAAAGCCATTTCTGCTTCTTTAAGGCCTGAAAAACTATAGCTGGCATGACCCGTGACGACTGCAGAGGAAGCTTGATCCACATCTATTTTACACCACGTCTGAACTAGTGAAGTGCCATTAGTTTCAGTGGATTTATTCCCAGTGCATGGCCATATGAACAAGAGAAACATGCCCACAGTGGTAGAGTGCTCCAGTTCAGGAGGAGGAGGCCTTGATCAGAGCTAAACACAACTCAGTCAATGAAGAAGGGAACACTAATATTTACACATGCTTTTTTCCCAGTAGTTCTGAAACATAAATCCAACAAAAATACCATATATCAACCATTTACAGCAAAATAAAATACACATGTTATAAAAAAAAATAAAGCTGAGTTTTAATTTAAATTATTAATGATTATGGATCAGACCAAGAATATCTTAATTAAATCAGTCTGCACATACTGAGTTTGACTTACGAGTTTAGTAAGATATACTGSGTCTGGCTGGGATGGAGTTAATTTCCTTCATAGCAGCCCGTATGGTGGTGTGTTTTCGATTTGTGAATTTGTGACTAAAAAAGTTGATAACACACCAGTGTTTTGGCTATGGCTGAGCAGTGCTTGTACAGCACTGAGGTTTTGGTTTGTGGGGTTTTTTTCTTTCCTGTTTCCCACTCTGCCCCCCCAGGCGAGGAGGCTGGGGGTGAGAAAGAAGTTGAGAGGGGGCACAGCCGCGACAGCTGACCCCAGCTGACCAGAGGGATACTCCATACCATGTAACATCRTGCCTAGCAATAAAAGCTCAGGGAAAGGAGGCAGAAGGGGGAACATTCAGGGCTACAACATTTGTCTTCCCCAGGAACTTACGTGTGATGGAGCCCTGCTTTCCTGGAAGTGGTTAAACGTCTGCCTGCCGATGGGAAGTAGTGAATGAACTCCTTATTTTGGTTTGCTTGTGCATGCAGCTTTGCTTCACCTATTAAACTGTCTTTATCTCAAGCCACGAGTTATCCCACTTTTGCCCTTCCAATTCTCTCTCCCATCCCACTGGGGGTACTGAGCAAGCAACTGGGTGGGGGCTTAGCTTCCAACCGGGGTCACCTCACCACATAAGAAAATAAACACAATAAATAGACTTCACTTCATATACAGAGCCCAGGCAGACATATGTGATTCTAGATCCCAGCTTTTAGACTGGGAAGAGTCGTCTAGAGTGATAAAGTTATCCGAGAGTGGAAAATAGCAGAGAACCTGTCCAGCCAAACAGGAAGCAAAAAACAGGCTCTCAGCGTCTTTCATCAAATTCAACAAGTCTGATAAAGGCTTAAGGAGACAACATCTGCTCCCAGACAACTCTAACCATTAAGAAAATTAATTAGTAACAGACCAAAAATTAGAACTAAGTGCAGAGAATGGTGGAAACATCCAAAGCAAGGAGATAGGTTTCCCTGAACACTAACATACTGATAAGGAAAAGGAGAAAACTCAGAGGAATAGTGTAAGAACAAAATGTAAACAATTCTCCATTCTAGAGAATGGAAGAAAATCCCTTCAATTTTGGACTGTCAGAAACCTTGTTTAGAGAAAAGCTATGGCCACTGCTGTAGGGCCATAGAAGGAAACTTTGTTCCATGAGCACCTAATCAATTAATCCACTAGCCACCCATAGTATATTTATTACTTCTGTCACCAAAGTTTTGCTCTCTGGTGCAAGGACAGCTAACACTCTGGGACCAGAATCTTCCAGCAGAAATCAGACTGGCACCTCAGAAACTTCTTACTCTCAGTTTGTTTTATTGTYGTAAAAAAAACCAAACCGCCAAATGCTAAGCACTCAGCAACTTGCATTTTTGCATAGGCTGAGGTTCTTATGCATAGCTGATGCATGTGTACCGTATGTTCAAGCACATCTTTATTCAGACCTAAGCTACAAAAGGGATAGCACAGTGAGAGCAGAGACCCCACTCCACAGTGCTATGCGGAGAGAAACGTTCATAATGACTTCTTCTGCCCCAGTAATAAGGAAGTTATCAGGCTTCTGAACTTCATCATTTCAATATCTAAATCAATAAGGGGTGGGGAAGGAGCCCAGAAGGCATGTCACACACAGGGGAAGAGGAAGAAGGAAGACTCTTGAAAAATGTTGCACTGTTTGCTAAGAGTGGCAGATCCTAACGAATAAAAGAGGAAAAAGCACTGGAGATAATTTTGCAATCCTCATATTGAAGTCTGGCTCTGATCCACTGCACTGCATACAGTGAAGAAAGATAACACAAATGTGCATAATTTTGAGTGTCTAGTGAAAAATTAATATTAGCTACCTAAGAGTTGCCACTTCAGTGTCATTCTCCATGAGTTGCGCTACATCTAATTGTTCTAAAATGAATCAAGACATGCTCTTGGGTGTTCTGCAGCTTCTCCAGTAATTAATTCAGGCCTTTCATCACCTGCATTTGAAAGAGGAAATGAAGGTAAGAGAAGGGTTTAGGGATTTTTTTTTCTCTATAACTTGCCTCATTATGCAGCTGAGCGTGATTGAGCCCATGCATGTACAGTCAGCAAGCAGAGAACTGCTGAACACCCACAAATACTACTGAAATCAATAGGAACTGCAGGGACATTGTGACTTTGAGAAACAGCTCATCCTTCTTCAGGAGCCCACTTATAGGTAGAAAGGCTTATTCTGAAGCTGCGTAAGAAGATTTCGGTACTGGTGGGGCTTTTTCTGTTTTGTTTCATTTTCATAGGACAAAATCAGGCACACTGTGCCAGACAGGCCAAGTCCCAGGGCAGGGTGAGAAGGACAGAAGAAAACCTCTGTCTCAAGAATATCAGTAGAGCTCAGATGCATCCCTGAACCCATTTGTGCATGCGGGCAACAGGCCCACAACCAGAAGAGTTATTCTATGAGCAGCACATCACTGAACACTGCAAATTAACAGGCCCAGCTGAGGTTCCCAATGAGAAGAATCCTTCTGTTATCTGTTTGCATGCATCAGCCTAGCTAAGATGAGTGTGGAGCGTTTGGCATTCAAGGATGATGCAATGAAGATATCGTATCAAGAGCATTTTAAAGCTTGTCCTTATTCTGTCTCCTGTTAAGCACTGCCATTAGAAAGGCATGAGTGGTGCATAGTGGTCATAGCACAGGGGTCACAAGCACTTCCAAAGTCAAAAGGCCAGGCTATGCAGCCTCTGCCTTCATCATTACTACTAGAGGTTGAGACGTCTCAGTATTAGCTAGATTAGTGCAAAAAAGGCAATATGATAACTGACTTGTTTAAGCAAAGGTCCTTGTTTTAGAGTACAAGAACTGTAGTTAGCACTGAAAAACATGTGGCATCATCAAAGAAGGTGAATGAGTCAAGAGGGAGGTCTAAGATCTGAAGACATTACCTTGACCTTTTTCAGCAAGTTCTTCTGGGTTTGGATTCCATCCCTTTCCTGGCTTAGGGTTTAACTGAGAAGCAGCAACACAAAATGCAGTAGATCCCATAGACAACACAAACAGCTAATATGTTGCTCGGGCAGTGGCTCGGAAAGTGGCTGTCAAACAAAACCAAGAGGTAACCTTCAGCAGCATCCTCAAGATACTCTGTTGAGACAGAAGATGCAGAACCTGGCAATAAGCTCAAAAAGTTCTGAAGAGAAAGGCAGCAACAGGATAGACAATTGAGACCATCATCCACAAAAAAAAGTCTCATGATGAAATTAAAAGTAACTGAAATGGCATGATACTTGATCTGCCTTATGTGTATTTTGCACAGTGGAAGATAGGAAATAAACATACTCTCTTTATACACTGCAAAACTTGTAAGAGTTGTCCAGGAAACCTGCAATACAAATACAGATAAGGAGCACCATTTGAAGTACAAGAAAAATATCCAGCTCATACAAAAAGTTTCAGATTACTAATTCTGAAAAGAAAAGGATTTTTCCCCCCTTTTATTTTAAATCAGTATGTCCTGATGTGGGAAACCGTAATCTTACACATTGCAATGTATTAGGCTATATACAGAGGAAAGTGCATTTGAAATCTTTGCCACTTTGAATTTTAACACGTTAAAGCTTGAACATTATCAACAATCTCTTTTTTTGTTTCTTAAGACATYCAGTTTCCCGTCATCCATGCATTCTTGCTATTTCTCATTTCTCCAGAGCATTTTAGAGAAAAAAATAAAGATGTCAATATAGAAATGAGTATTGCATCATTTCTTAAATTAAAAACCCAGATAATTAAAGCTAGTGGCTCATTACCACTCTTCTCTTATAGTGTCCTTGTCATACTGGTTCTTTGTCCCTGATTAACTTCAGTAATGTCCCCTATTTTCCTGCATCAGAATTTATAGATATGATTAATATGCAGAACAAATGCATTTAGAAGTACACACTAGAGTATTCTGGGGTAATGTATTAAGATCTTATGTGAAACACCTGAGCAATTACTGTTTAATACTGAATATTTCATGAGCGAAGACAGTTTTTTCAGAAAAGTTGGTATTGGTTGCTTTTAGAGAAAAATTAGAGTAGATCCCCAAAAGACCCTTCCAAGACGACTTGTGTCAGGGAGCAGCAAAAACCAGTGGCTCCCCAAGGGGGAGGGAGCCAGCAGAGCCCCACAGCCAGGGCCTGTCCTACTGCCGCACCCAGGAGCAGGGCAGCTGGGGGGCACCGGGGAACCCCCAACCCTGGGCATTGGGCACCTCCCTGGGGACGCAGACGGGCCGAGGACAGGCCAGGATGTGGGCCTAGCTCAGTGGGACCCATGGCTGGGCAGGGCAGAGGGCTGTGGCGAGCTGGAGACCGGCCCTGCTGTCGCATCACTGGGGCAGGGCTGGGCAGGGACAGTCAAGGCTAGTGGCACCCCTAGGACCATCATAACTTGCACAACCATCAGCAAGAGCTGTAAACAGGAGCACATGACAGTTTTTGGTTTAAATCTTCCAAGTTTCACAGTCAGTTAATAAAATTTTACCTGCTACTTGTAAACCCTGTAACACCTAGTTAAAGGTCTTCACATTTACTTGTTTTCCAGTAGAATTAGTACATGGATTTACAATGGCTTCACTGAAAGGCAATGTCTCATTGGAGGCTAGAAGTCAAAAAACAGCTATAAGGCTGAATAAGGAATATACAGGCTGCTGAATGAAGTGGGTGATTTCGCAACAGCAGACACAGATAAGGCCAAGGTATTCAATGTCTTCTTTGCCTCAGTCTTCACCAAGGTCTCCCATACCTCTGTGATTAGTGAAAGGGGACATGGAGATCTACCAGGCATGCATGAGGATTCAGTTAGGGATTACTGGAGAGAATTCAACCCACACAAGTCCATGGGATCCAACAGGCTGTATCCAACAGTGCGGAGAGAGCTGGCCAACATCCTTGCAAGGCTGTTCTCTATTATCTTCGAAAGCTCATGGAGATCACGTGGTCCCCAATGACTGGAGAAGGGCAAATGTTACATCCATCTTCAGAAAAAGTCAAAAGGCAAACCCAGGGAACTCCACATCTCACTTTGATTGCTGGAAAAAAACACAGAGCAAGTCTTCTTCAAGCATGTTGCTGGGTGCATGAAGTAGATAAGGTGACTGGGAACAGCACAGATTTACCAAGCGTAGATTGTTGTCTAAGATAAAATTACTAGATTTGTGGATGAAGAAAGAGCAGTGGATGTCATTTACCTTCAACTTTAAAAATATGCTTGACTGTCTCTCACAATATTCTTGTATGCAAGTTATGATGTTATGATCTGGATTGGTAGGCAATTAGATAGGAAAAAAATGCTTGGATGATCAGGCTCATAAGATAGTAGATAGCCCATCATACTGTAACTGGAGGCTAGTAACAAGTGGAGTACGACAGAGGTCTATCCTGGGACATGTCCTGTCTAATATATTTACCAATGAACTGGAGGAAAGTGGTTGCATGCACTCTTACCAAGTTTGCAGATTACACCAATTAGGAGAAACAGCTGATACGCTTAAGAGCAGGACTTCTGTCAAAAGGGACCTAGACAGACTGGAGGAATGGGCCAGCAGGAACTTTATGAATTTCAACAAGGACACATTCAAATTCCTGCACCTGGGAAGGAATAAGCCCTTGCAACAATGCAGGCAGGGGAGTGACTGGCTGGGGAACAGCTCTACTGAAAAGGACCTCAGGTAGACAGCCAGCAGTATGCCCTGGCAGCAAAAAAAAAAAGTCACGGTATCCTAGGTTGTATTATTATCAGGAGCATAGCTAGTAGGTAAAAGCAGTTGTAAGACCACATCTCAAATACTGCATCCAGTTTTGCCCCCTCAATACAAGACAGACATTGATAAACTGGAGCAAGATCAGCAGAGTTCAGTGGAGGGCTACCAAGACAGTCAGCGGTCTGAAGCATTTGCCCTATTAGTAGAGGCTGAGCTAATTGGGCTTGTTTAGCCTGGAGACAAGAAGGCTTCAGAGGAACCTAGTTGCAGCCTTCTGATATCTACATGGAGGTCACAAAGACAATGGAGCCAGGTTCTTCATAGTGATGCATGGTGGGAAGAAGAGAAACAGCAAGCACAAGTTGAAATGAGAGATTGAGACTGGCTAAAGGGAAATTTTTTTTCACCATGAGGAGAGACAAGCATTGGAACAAGTTACTCAGAAGGGTTGTGCAGTCTCCTTCCTTGAAGATTTTCAAGACAGAAGTAGATAAAGCCCTGAGTTTTGATCTCATAGCTGACCCTACTTTGAACAGGAGTTTGGACTAAAGACCTGTTTAGGTCCCTTCCAAACTACTATCCCATGATGCTATGATTATATTGACTGTCTAGTACAGGAAGTCTCGAAACTTCTTGTCCTGGTTCCAGCTGGGTCAGAGTTAACTTTCTTCCCAGTAGCTGGGGGAGTGCTGTCTTTTGGGTTTGGTATGAGAGGAATGTTGATGGCCCATTGATGTTTCAGTTGTTGCCGAGTGGCGCTTGCACCGGGGACTTTTCAGCTTCCAGTGCTTTGCCAAGTGCATGGGAAGCTGGTGAGGGGAGCATAGCCGGGGCAGCTGACCCAGCTGGCCAATGGGGTATTCCATATCATGTGATGTCATGCTCAGTATATATTTAGGAGGTGTGGTCCAGGAAGGGGGGGTCTCGCGTCTCGTGGCAGCCTGGGTGTCGGTCAGCGCGGTCCAGGAAGGGGGGGGTCTCGCGTCTCATGGCAGCCTGGGTGTCGGTCGGTGCGTGGTGAGCGGTTGCATTGTGCATCACCTGCTTTGTATATTCTATTATTGTTGTTGTTCTCATTGTTATTATCACTGTTCTACTTTGTTTTATTTCAATTATTAAACTGTTTTTATCTCAACCCGCAGATTTTCCTACTTGTGCCCTCGTGATTCTCTCCTCCATCCTACCAGAGGGGAGGTGTGAGTGAGCTGCTGTGTGGTGTTTAGTTGCTGGCTAGGGTTAAACCACGACATTTCTCTATATCAAGGTTTTGGACTTCTTGCAAGTACTGTCATGAGACAGTCCTACAATTCTTTTCCACTTTTTTTCTGGAAAAAGTATATATACATCAATACAACAATGTATATATACATCATATATCCCCTTGACCAGTCAAAATTGGAAATCACAGCTGAATCATAGAATCACAAAAGTGTTGAGGTTGGAAGGGACCTTTAAAGATGTCTAGTCCAATCCTCCTGCTCAAGTTGGGTCAGCTAGAATAGGTTGCCCAGGAAAAGCAACATATGCAGAGAAATTTTTCACTCATTCTGCTATTAAAGAAAAATTCTCTCCTCTCCAGAAACCCTTTTTTTTTAAAAAAAAAGCCATGGCATCCAGTGACTTCCTCACCTGCAAATACCAATGCAGAATCCAATCCATCTTCTCTTCTCTTCTGAAGAGTAGAAAAAATATACTAAGCACTCCTAGCACAAACTTAGTGAAGGCCCAGGACTGTGCAAGTCTGGCAGATGACTGAAGCAAAGACAGATATTTCCTAGGAAAACAGAATGGATCTGGTCTCTCTGAGTTCTGATTTAAAGTGTCCAAGTAAACTTTTGGGGGCTTACTTTCTTTTGACTTATTTAAACCTAACTGCAACATATGTAGCTGAAGTTAAAAACCAAATCCTTCATAGAGCAACCAAAAATAGTGATATGGACCCCTAAGTTGGAATTGTCAAATGCTGTAGTAGCGCAGTAGATCAGGACTTCGTTGAAATTGAAACGTTACCTAGGACTTGATATGCATTTGTGCAGCTGTCTTCATATATTCTGAATGATAGTTTCTGCCCACCTTAATATAGGCACAGGGGAAAGTAAGAAAGTAATTAGTTAAACAATATGGAAGCAGAACTAAGTACTTTCCCTAAAGTTATTTGGGAAGGTGAATTTTAAATATACTAAAGAATAAAATTATATCTTGCTAGATATTCAGACAGTATATTTCTCCCTCACAAAGAGTTACACTTTCTCGCCTCAAGTGCCCATTGTTTTACTTAGGAACTGATTAACTTTTAATTTCACGATCTCTAGTCAATATTTTATCCAAAATAGAGAAAGTTATCATTGTTTTTATTAAAGATCTGGAGATTTACTCATTCATTTTCATAACTCGGGGGCTATAATTATAATTTAGATAATTATTCTGGATCTACCATGTAATATAATGTTTCCTAAGTGAATTATAAATATAGACTTTATAATACTTCTAGGACTCTCTTCCAAGGTAGATAAGTTTCCTAAGGTGTCACTATATTCCTGAAAAAATCTTATCTTAGCCAAAAAAAGACTAATCTCTAGCATTTATGAAATTACCTCTCTTCCTCATTAAAATAGAAGTTATCTATACAAATAAAGCATGTTATCACTGCTTCTCTCCTCTGGAGATGAAACATCTCTGCTGCTGCCAGTAGAACATTGCATTTATGTGCCTTTGTCTCAAAGAGAATGCATCTTTTCTCCACCAACTCATATTAAGATAAAAGGGAATTGATTTTCAAGAACATGAAGGACAAGAAGTTCATCAGGAATAGTCAGCAGGGATTTACCAGGTCCAAATCATGCTTGACCAGCCTGATTGCCTTCTATGATGAAATGACTAGCTGTATGGACCAGGGGAGAGCAGTGGATATGACACACATTGGTTTTCATAAGGCTTTTGACACAACCTCCCACAACACTGATTTGGAAGCTGAGAAACCATGGGCTGAGTGGACTGTTAGATGGGTTGAAAATTGGCTGGACACTGGGCTCACAGTAATCAATGGCTCAAAGTCCAGTTGGCAGTCAACAACAAGAAGGGAATCATGGAGTTGCTTCTAGGTCTGACATCATTCCTTATCTTCATCACTAACCTGGGTGATGAGGAAGAATGCACTTACCAGAAAGTGTGAGGACAGTACCAAATGGAGAGAAAATTGATACACTGAGTGGTAGTTTTAGTTCACAGCAGTCTTGAGAAACTTGTGAACTAGGCCAACAGGAATTTCCTGAAGCTCAATGAGGAGAATTGCAAAGCTCTGCACCTGGGGAAGAATAACCTCATGCACAAGTACAGCTGGAAACTGGCTGCCTGAGTCACAGCCCTGCTGAAAGGACCAGGGGCCATGGTGGATGCCAATGTGAATATGAGCTGTGGTGCAGTCTCCCTGTGAAGGTGGCAAGCCAATACCGGGCTACATTAAGAAAAGTGTGGCCATCAGGTCAAGGGAGTTACTGCATTGAAGAGGCCATATCTGGAAAGCTGTGTTCAGTTTGGGGCTCTGCAATTCATGAAGGATGCTGAGAAGTTAAAGAGAGTCCAGTAGAAGGCTATAAAGATGGTCAGCCCTTGACCCATTAGAAGAGGTTGAGGGAGCTGGGCTTGTTTAGTCTGGCAAAGAGGATGATCTAAGGGTAGGTCTAATAACAGCCCACAGCTACTTGAAAGGTAGCTACAATGACAATGGAGCTAAGCTCTTACCAGATATGGCTGATGGCAAAACAAGGGGCAACAGGGAGTAGTTGCACTTAGGAAGATTGATAGACATTAGGAAAAATTTCTTCACTAGAAAGATAGTTTAGCACCAGAATACATTATTCACATAGGTGGAATCTCCATCCTTAGAGGTTTTCAAGATTGGCTAGACAAAACTGAAGCTGACTTGATCTAGAGTTGCTAACAGTCCTGCCTCAAGCAGAAGGATGGACTGGATGGCCTCCAGGGGTCACTTCCAAACAAAATATTAATGATTCTGTGCAAATCTGTGAAATAAATGACACTGGCCAGTGTGACTTGCTTTTTACAGTAATGCTTAGAAGGGTTATGAAATATGCCCTTTGTTCATGAAGCACCCTGGATAAATGTAACCACATTAGAGAAAGGACTAATCCAAAATGGCAGGATCTCCCTTACATTATCTACATGAAGAAACAATGCTAATGGTTTAGGACAATACTTTACCTACTTAGGAACTGCATGCATTTACTGAATTACAAATCACTGAAAGGCAATTTTTCATAGGCAGAATGTGGTCTAGACTTTCATCAGAAAACAGCATGAAATGCCATTCCCTTTCTATACACTTAGATGTATTAAAATTTTTTTGGTTTTATAAACATGGCACCTTCAACACAAGAGTGCCAAAAGTGTCTATTATTTGCTCAGAGAAAAGAATCATGAACAGTACCCCTCAACTTTTTGGCAGCTCTCCCATGCAAGTATTTTTTACTTCTTTTAAATGAGACAGAAAATAGTCTTCCACCAAAAAAAAAGACTTAAAGAATTAATAAACTACAAATTAAAAAAGTTAATTTAAATCTGTAAGAAAGTAATGAGATACTGAATTTTGCTCATGTTTTTCGACACAAGTATGGCACTGTGTTGCATTCCCGCTGCCAAGTAATAAACACGTACCACTGAATTTGGCTTCTCCTACTTGACTATGAAGGAAACCACTGGATATGATGCCTGCCCTGGCAAGGTGTCTTTTAAAAAGCCTGCCTCCTACCATGAACATTATTTAATATCTGCATATTTCAGTATTATGCCAAATGCATAAGTGGTTTTATCTATTCTTGGTTAGTGATTTCAAATAACAGAAAAACAGAAATTTATTTGTAAACTGCATTAATTGGTGGGATCCACCTTATCTCCTTCAGCAAAACAGTTTTCTCTTTTAATCATTGCACTAAAATTGAACCACTTGTCTTTAACAAAGGCAATGAGCTACTTAGTACTGCAGCTGCAGCCATTTGGTCTTACTGAGTTCAATGGTATAGCTAGCTACATATTGAGAGCATACAGGGATAAAAAAGCCAATTTGTAGAGGAATTATAAAATACAAAAATTGATCAGGGTCAAATCCTGGGAAGTCATAGAGAATACTCAGAACTGGTAAAAAGATACTGAATTCACTGCATATGTCTGTATTAATAAATTAAAAAACGGCAGGGCAAGGGCTCAAATACCAGCCTACACTCATCCATAACATTTAACTGCTAACATGTATACTTCATCAACATTTGGCAATTAGTACTCTCCCAGACAGTGGGAGATTGAGTACAGTCTGCAGGATAAGACAGGTCAAGGACTGTGTGTTGTGGATCTGTAAATACGGTCCATTGTATTTTCTACCATGGGCACAACCCTTGAGTCTATGAGAAAGCTGCTAAGGGCAAGCATCAGCACTGCACTCTCCCATACCCCAAAATTAGAATGGATATCAAAACCACAGATAGTATCAGGTAGCACCAATGCAGCTGGTTTGTCCTTACTCCAGAACTCTACTGCTCTTTATTCTTCAGCATATATTCACTATGGCACTTAACTTCTCCTCCAAGGAGCAATGGGTATGTCTGGCATTCGCTACTGCAACCACAGCATTCTTGACGAATTCAAAATACAGTGCCTGGATACTGCTGACAATGCAGCCACAGCAAGAAAGAGCCAAGCTCAGGCCGGTGGGTAGAGCTTTTAACCAGTTTCCTTTGTGGCTTTCCTGCTGCAGCTATAATGTTGACAGTACCTGAGCTAAGCAGCTTCTAGCTAGCTCAAACTTGTTCACCCCAACTGCAGCTGCTGTAACACAGACATACCACAAAGTCCAGCACTCAGAAGCCATGGGGATCTTCAAAAGCTTCTCTCGGCTGCTGACCAACCCTGGAGTCCAGGCTGGTTGGAGCTCACGGGTGGACATGCACAGAACAGCCCACATCCCGGTCTTGCCAAACAGAAGCTGGGGTCATGTGCAGGCCCCAGCAGGACTGACAGAGATCCCCAGTGGCACCCCCCCAGGCCCAAACTGTACCCAAACGCCGAGCACGCCCAAGAGGTCAGCCCCACAAGTGAACAGGCAGGGGCAAGATTGCCCCCTCTACCACAGCCAAGGGTTTTTCTCCAGCGATGCTGGGCAGAGGTAAGCTAGTTTTAAACATGTGCATACGCAGTCATACAACCTCGGCAGGAAAGGCATTGAATGTCCTCCCAAAGCAGAACATCCAGAACAGGATGGTGTACCTTAAAAAGTATTGCAGTACCCCTACCTAAATCCAATATGCCTGGGCAGGTCCGAGCAGCAATAGAGTAAAGGCAAATTTTGCCCAGGATGTTGATACGAACGCTCCACTCGCTGATAATATTTCCGTAACAGTAACAGAAAAATGGTTCATGCTGTACAGTCCCATCAAACCGGTGAAATTCAGTAAGTGGTACACTACTCAGTTTAACTGCCTCAAAAAATTCTAACCCTGGTAGCWTTTTAACTTCTGGTCTTAAACACTCTAAAGAGCTTTCAGGGTGATGCTTGCTTCAATAAGCCATCTCCTGCAGTTCTGATAGTAAAGTTTTTATTACTTTCATGTAAGTAGATAAAAACAAGTTAAGCTTCCAAGTTATGAGAGAACAGCAATAATGCCTGATTTTTTCATTTTCA
Organism: Phoebastria nigripes; assembly: GCA_035582835.1. NCBI lineage: Eukaryota > Metazoa > Chordata > Aves > Procellariiformes > Diomedeidae > Phoebastria > Phoebastria nigripes. The sequence goes on from JAYKAV010003049.1 coordinate 66,636, forward strand.
TTCTAATAAAATAAAAAAATAGTAATTCCATGGAAAAATGGGGAAAAATGCCACACAGCTAGGATTATAATTGGTATCATCATACTTCTATGAAACAGGATCTTAATTAGCAGAGGCTACTCAAGAGTCCTGCTTACAATATTGAAAAAAATAAATAAAAGCTCAATTTCACTCAGTGGAGATTGGTACTTGCTTCATAAAAAACCCTCTTATTTAAGCTGACATGAAAGTATTTTGTTAAGGCTTAAACAGCTGCCCTAGTAAAACATTAGTTTCTCAATTGGGTCAAACTAATTTGACTTACAAGAAGTGGGAGGAACAGTTTAAATAGCACTATTGAATATACTCTGCACCAGGCTAGATTTTCTTCTCAGCATCAGGCAGAACTCATTAAAAAAGAGAACTCAACCTTTTGCTCATAATTACCTTTGGAAGACCAGCACTTGAGACAATTTTCTAATTGCAGAAAAGGACCTGCACAAAGCTACCATTCAAATGCATCTTTTAATTTAGTTTTATTTTCTGCTCAGCCTTCCAAAACTAATTATTTAACACTGAGGTTAGGAATTTGGAGAGTGAGCCTCAAGAGGGACGGGGCAGGTGGTTTCCTAAAAAAATAGCATTTGAGCCTTGAGGGGGAAGGAAGATTCTAAAAAATAACTTGTGAAATTGCATAAGAGAAAAGGCCCCCCAAACAAACCCTGTAAAGGGCATGCACTTCAGCATTGTTTTTGTCTTCACACAAATGTCTTACAAGATTGGAGAGTTACAAGGCAGATGAAATTCACTGTTGATAAATACAAAGTTACGCATATGGAAAAAGGGAAGAGGTTTGACGTACAGAGTGACAGGCTCTGAGCTGACCATAAGTATCCAGAAAATAGAACTCAGATTTGCTCTATGACAGCCAGTAGCAGCCATGAAAGCAATCACTGAGATCACCTCTGATAAAGAGAAGAACAACATACATAGATAAAAGCATAAAGATAGGGTTTCCTGCTCTGCATTTATTATCTAAAAGGCATGCTCTGACCTCATAGTACACACATAGCAATGTGCATACAAGATACCATATGGAGCCACCATTTTAAATTAAATCTTAAAATAGACTTTGTGACTGAGGAAACTACTTTCACACAATATAATTCGCCACCATCTAAATGGCCGGCATAAGGTTCATACATCAATGTTCCCACTGGATACCGTTAATTCGGATGGTATCTAGAGGAAAGGGCACCAGAGTTACTACAGTAACCATGTCAACCAAATATTTTCCATTGCAGGAAGCAATGCTTACACCAAGTTTAAGACTTGCTTTGGCTATGCTTAAAGCACAGCCAAAGATCAAACTAAGGAGTCTTAATAGAACAGAAAGGACCTCAGCAGCACCTCTCAGAGGATCCTCAGCATCTCTAAGTCTGCAGGCTGTCTAGTGAGTGATCTCAGTGTTTTCTTGCCTACAAGAATGATTTCCCTTGCTTAATCCAGCAAATTTCTGTCCTACTGTCACCCCACTGTGTAGATCTTCATAAACACCACTTACTGTTACTACAGCTGCATCATGGATGGGAGGCCGCTGTTAAGACATGTATAAACACCTTCTAAAAGGCCACTTTCTCTCTGCTAACATACTTTGATAGCATCTTGACCTATAAATTTATTGACAATCAATTCTTGTTTCACTGCATAACTTCAAGTATTGGTTTCTTGATAATGAAAAGAAACAAGTTAATACGTAACATTGTTCATTACCAGGTGCTGCAGAATCCTGCAAATCTTTCAAAGGTTATTGCTTTCTTTAATGACCAACAAAGCAAGTCTACATGTCTAAATTAGGCTTCAGTACTGACAGCAGTGTTCAATACATTTAATAGCTATGGTAATATTGCTGTTTACAATTACCAAATATGTTTAATCAACTACTTTCATGTAAGCATCAATAAGGAAGAAGGGCAAGGGCATCACAGAAAACACCTCTCTGATTTAAAGCTTCGAGAAGAATAACTGTGATGGCTAAGGATCCTGCAATAGGGAAAACATTGAATAGTAACAAGAAGTACAGAGACTGATGAGTCAGCACTGTGGCTGGATGATACCAGTTCAAATCCTCAGATACAGCCTCGCCAGAACCATGCACAGGAATCCTGTCGCTCAACAAAGCGTTGCCCAAAACCCACACAAATGTTATCTTGTATGTTACCTGTCCAAAATCAGTACAAGACAACAGTAATCTCTAACAATATACTACTTAAATTTTAGCAAAGAATTCTGTCTGCCTTAGACAATCAAACTTTATTTATATTTTTCATTTCACCTCATTAATTCTAGTTTTTCTTTACCACGTCTTTCATACAAACCCCAAGCAATCCATTCATAAAATAATTATACTGTCCCATGACAAGAGTCTCAGATTTGCCTGGTAAAAATAACTACCTATGAAGCCTATGGCTTGATGGTATTTTCATTTAGTTTAGCATATTTTTCCTTTATTTTCATGGCTGAATGGGCTGAAAGGGCTCCTCATTCAGACCAACGTGACCAACACCAGAAGCAGACTTTTTCTCCTCAGAAATAGACTTGGAATCACTTAAGCCAGGCCTAAGCTTTTGATATCCTTCTCAAAGAGAGGCTGATTTAAGAATTCACACAAGAATTCACAGAAAAGCACAGGAAGATTGTTCTGTACTAYGGAGGAGAGCAAGATTTGTTCTTAAAAGAAATACAGAGAGAATATAATTTAAGAAAACCCTAACAATAAAAAAAAGGTAATGTGTTATGACAAAAGCATGGGAATTATATCTAGAAAAACGCACTTTTTATAGCTGCAATTCAATTATTATGAAGTATCTTAAGGTGAGGCTTGAATATAAATGGAAAGAAACAAGATTAAAATCTAAATCATAAAAATTACTATATTTTATAGTGTTTTACCAGAATTACATCTAGCAAAGTAGTGAATTGCATAGTTTCACAAGCATAATTCATATGAAGATTTGCTCTACAAATTTAACCACAAAAAACCTTATGGTAGACCCTAAATAAAAGTCTCTATTTTAAATTCAAGATTATCTGTAGCACCCAAGTGATTAAAAATGAATATGATTCAGAATTGTTAAAGGAAGAAATCTATGTAGGATTAATACAAGAAACACATTTCAAAAGTTCAAATTCTCCATCAATGAGTCGGTACACTGCTATCCCTCAGAGCAGCATGTAATGTACAATATTCCWTATGAACAGAAATGTTATTAAATGGGTATCACTATTAGGGGAAAAAAAATATATTGTTTTTTCTGTAAATGTGTCTCCCCTTCCACCTCCTACAAAAGAGTAAAGATGTGAAGAAAAACATGTTTGCAATAAATTAAATCCCCAGATGCATCTAAAAATAATTATGGTATGAATCTTCCAACATGTACAGGCCCAAAGGATTTCTTAGCTCTGAGGAAGCTCAGAAAAAATCTTTCAGTCTSTTAACCTCTTGCAGGGTAAAGAACACTAAATGCCTGAGAGACAATCAAGACCCAATTAATTTGGGCACCACTTTCTGACAATCTTAAAGAACATTTCTACTCAAGATACAAAAGTATCTATTAAGTAATAGAGTTTCCAAACCTCCTTATTCCTCCTTTTATTTTTTTATTTTAATGTCTTCACCTCTCCTAGGAGCTGTCCCCACACTACCTGATACAGAGGGCGTTTGTTCATTTCAGTGGGCTGTGGGTCAGGCTCTTTATCACACGACCACCTAATGTAAATATTCACCATAAAAATGGTGCAAAAATACTGAGCCTGATTTTCCTCCTCCTAATTCCTTCTTCTCTATGTAATCACACCAGTATTGTAAATCAGACCAGCAGACAGAAGCTCTCCCTGCCTGCTGCACGAGCAGGGTTGGGAAGTGGGGGAGCAGCTGCCTGGGGAGATTTATGGGGTCTGCGGATGCAGGGACATGCTTTAGCCATTAGTTGCTTTAGCTTGGCGAAGATGGACTTTCTGCGAGCAGACGCCTGCGTGTCCTCCGGTGGAACTGGTGTGAACACCTCCTTCTCCACCCTAGCAGCAGCAGCTCCCCACACGAAATTAAAGTGCTTGTGGACCAGTTGCGTCTACTTGGACGGGTGAAATACAATCTGACTCTGGGCTTGTGCTGTACAAACAGGACAGAACAACTGAAAAAGGCTTATTGTTCAAACAGTTTATTAGCAAGTCTAATTAGGCTCTACTTCTAACCAACTCTAATAAGCTCTACTTATTAGCAATACTGTTAGACACTACTGACTTGCTACCGACTATCTGGATTCTCTCTAGCATGTGCCGCATTGGGGTCCAACGCCATCGCCTGCATCTGCAGTGTTGGGGGTGCAGGTGCAGGTCAGGCAGTAGGGGACTGTTGGGCTTTGGCAACTGGAAAAGCAACAAAAGCAGCACTAAACTCCCAAGCCAGGGCAGAAGTTGAATATTGACATCATAATAATAATGTCAGTTGTTAACCATTCTAGTGCCAAAAAAAAGCATTCAATTCTTGCCTGAGGAGCCCAACTCTCCTGTGCTTCTGTAGTGAAGATCATGATTGTGGCTGAATAGAAGAACAAGTAACAAGGTCCTGTACTAAGACATACCCAAAACACTTTGAGAAATCAAGTGTATATTGAGGACCTGAAAGACATCTGGAAGAGCACAGGCATTTCATACAGGGTTTTTACAAAAATACTTTTAGATAATGTTTATACTGTACAGGACTAGACTTTTAAACGCTATCTGACATTGCTAAAATGGTCATCTAAATACTAGAAAGGCAAGTGTGAAACCAACCCTTTAGGAAGGTTCACAAATTATACAGCCCTTATCTCTCTGGACAAGAAGTGTCAGGTTAGAGTGTAAAGCCTGGAAAATGAGAAAAGAGCAAAGTTTTAGGGAATGTTTTCCAGAATGTCTGGGTCCTCACAAGTCAAATATTCTCAAGTGAAACTGTAACTTTGTCCTGGTTTCAGCTGGGATAGAGTTAATTTTTTTCCTAGTAGTTGGTATAGTGCTATGTTTTGGATTTAGTATGAGAATAATGTTGATAACACGCTGATGTTTTTAGTTGTTGCTAAGTAGTCTACYAGTCAAGGACTTTTCAGCTTCCCATGCTCTGCCAGGTGCACAAGAAGCTGGGAGGGAGCACAGCCAGGACAGCTAACCCAACTGGCCAATGGGGTATTCCACACCATGTGACATCATGCTCAGCATATAAAGCTGGGGGAAGAAGAAGGAAGGGAGGACGTTCGGAGTGATGGCGTTTGTCTTCCCAAGTAACCGTTACGCGTGATGGAGCCCTGCTTTCCYRGAGATGGCTGAACACCTGCCTGCCGATGGGAAGTAGTGAATGAATTCCTTGTTTTGCTTTGCTTGCATGTGTGGCTTTTGCTTTCCCTATTAAACTGTCTTTATCTCAACCCACGAGTTTTCTCACTTTTACTCTTCCGATTCTCTCCCCCATCCCACTGGGGGGGAGTGAGCGAGCGGCTGGGTGGTGMTTAGTTGCTGGCTGGGGTTAAACCACGACAAACTTGGTCAAAAACGTGGTGTAGTAGGCCTGGGGGAAGGAGACAATTTTGTAACAGTGGTGAAAAGTACAGGTTAAAGTCCATGGTCATTACCATGAAAAGGAATATAGCCCTTTAGAAGGTACTTAGACAAAACAGCAATTTTAATAGATCAATGAAAAGTTTTACGTTAGCAGAATTGAGAAAGCCTTGGAAAAAATCTGCATTGCCAAAGTGCATTTGCTGTCTACAAAACATAGCTAATCTTAGTGAGTGGGAGCAGTCAATATTGTCCATAATGGTGAAGAGTAAAAAGAGAAACTATTTGTATTTCACAATTCTCCTACCTCATTAGAAGAAAATATGAACCTTACATAAAGAAGAGAGCTAAACAAAGAATTTGAGTATATTCTGGTTTACTTGCTTCCAGGAGAGTATGGGGTTTAGCAGAAAATTATTTAAAATATTTTTATATAGTATGCATACTGGGTATCTGGTGTGTACAGTTTACATCTGTAAAATATTATCCACTGTAACATTTTCATTACAATCCTGCATTTGACTGAAATATCTGAAGGTTGATCAAAAAACTCTGGAGAACGGAAATACCCAGTCTTTCTTCCCCTCTCTCTGGGGAACCTCCTCTTTCTTCTCCCAGCTCTTGCTTTTGATGGTGTAATAACTCTACATTTTGTTAAGTCCAGCAGAGTCCCAGGGAAAGTTTATAATTCAGATCCACAAAAGCCTGACCTTTGTAGGAGACTGCATAAGTCACTTGTTGCTTGCAAGTCTAGGGAAGAGCATGGTGATCACGGTAGTTGTTTCTGTGGTGTTAGGAGTGCACCAGGATGCAAGAACTGAGGAAAAGGTATACAGACACTCATGGTGAGGGGATGGGGCTGCTTGTATGAAACACCCCAGACTGTCATCAAATACTAAACACTGTGAAAAATGATTAGGAAAGATGGATTACGTAGTGGAAGTGGGGGCAGGCACGCCTCTCCTGGAGGTCAGAATGGCTCTCTGGAGGTAGATACAACTCGGGTGAGTTTGTGAGCCATCCTGATGGAGGTCCAGAAGAAAAAGCCAGTCTGGTGCAAGGCTCAGGAAGAAGTTGCTTTAGCTCCATTTTCATTTGGCAAATCGCTTGTTACTGCAGGGGCCTAGGCTACACGTGGGCAGCATCGTTTGTCTCTCCTGCTCCCTCCTTATGGCACGGTGTAGGTATCATCTCTTGTGTTACAGGCATTCAGCTCCCTATGAGGCTGGCATGGAGTGGAAGAGTCCTGGGGCAGATGCTCTGTGGGCACTAGTGGAGGAAAAGCTTGCTGTAAGGGTTCCTGCCATTTTAGGGAGAGTGGTGTTGGTGGCTTCCATGTCCTCTTCTCATCTTGTGTGTGCCAATATAGTTCAAAACAGGGAACTAGTTTGTTTTACCTAGACCTCTGCACTCTACTTTTTCTCAGCCTCACAAAGAAATACAAACTATCATCTTGGTTGCTGGAACATCTCACTGATGTAAAAGTATTAGGGCAGACTAAATGAAACCAGAAAGAAAGAAATCTCCAAGTCCCATTGCCAGGCCCTTCAAACCATTCAGTCTTCTTCCTGTAGCAGTAATAATTAATTTATGTCACCCAGAACATCCAGGTAAAGTGGATGGTGAAAACCATGCTGAGAAAATACTAAGAGGGATCCTTTTCTCTTGGGTGTTTTTGCCTTCACTTATCTCTAAGAAAAATCCTTTTGAATGCTGAGCTGGGACCAGAGAACGGTGTTGAAGACTAAGGTCAGTAAATCCAAACTTTTTTAAGGAGAGAAAGAAAACACAGAGGTAGCACCAAATTGCTCTTGGATAACAACTTCCCTGATGTCTATGAAAGTTTCCATGTACTGGAGTGGGGAACACAAGCAGAATTTCTAAAACACTGAGGCATCCAGCTGTTCCTACTTGGCCAGTGGCAATGGTGCCTCTAAAGAAAAGCAATTCCAAGGGCTGAGGCACAATCAAAAGACTAAACAGAGAGAGGTACTGTAGAGGTCAAGCAGAAAGAACAGTGCCTACCTGATACTATTTCAGTACTGMCAATAACGTTAAAATACTATCGGCTCCCTGCTAACCCCTTTATTTTACTGCCCAGTCTCCAAATCAGGCCTTTCTTCCATATATAAGTAATATAAATGCTTTCTGATATAACAACAATGTAAGTCCTTTCTAAACTCCAATTTGCACACCTGCGTGGTGCCTACCCCAAACTTCTCTGAGGTTTTTGACTGCAGGCTTCAACCCATCAGTTCTGACTGAACCTCAGCCTCATTTCTTCTCCAAGGTCATGACAGGCCTTAGCAGAACCCCCAATTCCCTGCCTACACTAAACGTGAAAGAAGAAAAGAGCAGAGAAGTTCTGTTTACTACTTGTGAGCTACGCGGACTCACCAGACTGCTCAGTTCTTTCTGCTCTTTTCTCTTGTGCTCCAGATGAGAGCACAGCATGGGGGAGGAGGGAGGAGGGATGAGTTCAGCATATCTCTTTGGCAGACTTAATTGGATGCTTCTGCTTCTGTAAGTGAGCAAGTAAGGTACCAGAAGGCACTTAAAAAAAAAAAAATTAAACTAGACAGTCTCCAAAAATGGAGAGACAAGCTGAAGGTCCCAGTTCTGATCAACATCCCAAATACTTAAGAAAATTCAAAACACTGACAAGCTACCCACCTTAATCAGATATTCAGGAAGCAAGGGTCAAATTTAGGTCTTCTCAGGAGCAGCAATCAGGCTCCTGGCAGGACGCAAAAACATAGCCAGAAGCAATACTTCATGAAGGACTTTCCACACAGATCTGCTTTCATCCAGAGCACAGTGCTGTTCAGTGGCCCCACAGCCTCTGGCAGAAAAGGATGAAAMAAGAAACACCACCAACATTCAAGACGACAGAAAAAAACAAACAAACAAACAAAAAAAAAAMCACTTACCAGTGCAAAACCAAGATAGCTGGTGAGGAATGCTGTAGAAGCAGTGTCCTGAAAACTGATAAAGACATCTTCTTCTGCTGTATGCTAAAAAGCAGCTATCCAGCATCTTCAAAAACATGCATATAATGGAAAAAAAAAAAAAAAAAAAAAAAAGAAGGGGGAAGGAGGGTGGAGTTCCATTATATCAAATATTTCTGTCTCATTGAGTTTATGAAGACGATATGTACATTAAATTTCAATATGGCATCTAAAAGCTGTAGGGAAGGAATGACTGAGGAAAGAGGAATCTAAAAAGGACAAAGAACAAAAGGGTTAAATTTTTGTACAAAAACTGAGCTTGCTAATGCCTGTGTAGAAAACAAAGTCTTTTGTTAATGATAGCAAAAAGGAAGTCCAATAAATCAATGAACTGGGCAACTGATGCAGAGTTTACACAGTTTAAACTAAAAAAGAAAACACAGAGGAAATTACTCAACTTTCCCTGCAAAATGTTCACCATTTAATACCGTGTTATGTACAAAATATGCCACTGAAACTTTTCTAAGCCACCTTTGATTCAATATCTATATCACGTAGCTTTGCATTTGTGGAGAACTTTAAGAACTTTATTTTGCAATTTCTAAAATACTAGTTTATAGTGTTTTAATTAAACATTAGCCATGTAACAGAACTAATCTCACTTTTCTAAAACATAGTGCACATCAATATGCTGTATACATCATTCATTTCAGTCAGTCAATCAGAAAGTTGGGCAGCTGAAATGTGAAGTAAACATTCATTTGAGAAAAAAATGGAATTGGTAGATTTACATTTTAGGCACAATGCTGCACTTCTGTACTGTGATCTTTTGCTAAAAAAATCCTAGTACTCTGCCCATTTTCAAAAGTATGTGCTTCATTTCACTTTTAAATTTACTGGTGTTTACTCCTGTAATTCAGAAATAAAGAACATGGAATTACACAGGAATGCTCACAATAAATTCAAGATAATTTCTTGGTAGAAACATGTAGAGGAATACAATCGGCAGCTTCTAAGAATGGTAAGCGCCTCCATATTTGTGGTGGGTTGACCCTGGCTGGACGCCAGGTGCCCACCAAAGCCGCTCTGTCACTCCCCTCCTCAGCTGGACAGGGGAGAGAAAATATAACGAAAGGCTCGTGGGTCAAGATAAGGACAGGGAGAGATCACTCAACAATTACCATCACGGGCAAAACAGACTTGACTTGGGGAAATTACTTTAATTTATTACCAATCAAATCAGAGTAGGGTAATGAGAAATAAAAACTAAATCTTAAAACACCTTCCCCCCACCCCTCCCTTCTTCCCGGGCTCAACTTCACTCCCGATTCCTCTACTCCTTCCCCTAAGTGGCGCAGGGGGACGGGGAATGGGCGTTGCGGTCAGTTCATCACATGTTGTCTCTGCCGCTCCTTCCTCCTCAGGGGGAGGACTCCTCACACTCCTCCCCTGCTCCAGCATGGGGTCCCTCCCACAGGAGACAGTCCTCCACGAATTTCTCCGATGTGGGTCCTTCCCACGGACTGCAGTTCTTCATGAACTGCTCCAGCGTGGGTCCCTTCCATGGGGTGCAGTCCTTCAGGAACAGACTGCTCCAGCGTGGGTCCCCCATGGGGTCACAAGTCCTGCCAGAAGGTCTGCTCCAGCATGGGCTCCTCTCTCCACGGGTCCACAGGTCCTGCCAGGAGTGTGACCCCACAGGGTCACAGCCTCCTTCGGGTGCATCCACCTGCTCTGGCGTGGGGTCCTCCACAGGCTGCAGGTGGATATCTGCTCCACCGTGGACCTCCATGGGCTGCAGGGGGACAGCCTGCCTCACCATGGTCTTCACCAGGGGCTGCAGGGGAATCTCTGCTCCGGCGCCTGGAGCACCTCCTCCCCCTCCTTCTTCACTGACCTTGGTGTCTGCAGAGCTGTTTCTCTCACATATTCTCACTCCTCTCTTCTGGCTGCTGCTGGTGTTGTGCAGGGTTTTTCTTCCCCTTCTTAACTATGTTATCCCAGAGACGCTACCACCATCACTGATGGGCTCAGCCTTGGCCAGCGGTGGGTCCGTCTTGGAGCCGGCTGGCATTGGCTCTATCGGACACGGGGGAAGCTTCTAGCAGCTTCTCACAGAAGCCACCCCTGTAGTTCCCCCGCTACCAAAACCTTGCCACGCAAACCGAATACAATATTTTAGGTCTAACTCACAGGCAGCAGCATATTAAGGATCTGAAATTTGAGTTATGACTGCAGTGTGTTAATCTAGGATGGAATTCTTAATCAGCTGTTGTAAAAATTAGTTCTCAACACCATTCTGAATAAAGTATGACATCTTTCCCCCCCCCCCTAAAATACAACTGCTACTGAAGCTTAAGTGATTGTGGTGTTCAATACTCTCTGCCGTTGCTCTCTTAAATCACTGTGTGCACATACACAAATTGTTCTGAGACTAAAAACCCTGGAGCTAAATGCTGTACCCTTCCAATACTCCTTGATAAATAAAATACAGGCAACCTAGAACAGAAGTCTGACATTTGGGTGGCCAGTAAAATTCAGTCCTTTGCTGAAACCACAATCGGAAAGATCACGTTTTCAAACTGAATGGCCCTCTTGTCATTATACGAGTAGTATAAATACTTCTGGAAAAGTAAGAGTTTGTTCAGGAAGGAATGAAACCACAATATATTAATGACAAGAATGAAAATAACAAAAGGATTTCACATTATGCTATGAATATTTCAATTTTTCAATCTGTCCTGCTAACAGACAAGTGTGCAAATGGGGGCCAGAGGGATGAGTGTTTAGGTGTGATTAAAAAAACATTCAGAATAAACTGAACTTTAAAAATGTCTGGGAAACAGCATGAATTTTAAAAACAGATATATGACTATTTTAGTCACAAAATTCCATTTATCATGCTACCTGAAGAATCAACAATGTAGCACCTGTTGCAGATGAATTCTTTTAAAAAGCTGTAAATTAGAGTGGTAAGAAATAATCTCTGCCCCAAATACAGAAGACTTGCAAGGACCTATTTCAAGTAGTACAGAAAATAATTACATCTGGTTAACACGAAAGAGATCTCATATGACAGCTAATGAAAGTGAAAGCAGAATTGTAGCCATGGATGTTTACTTTGTCTCTATATTGAAAAATACAAAATGGATTAATAACTATTCCATTTAGCTTTTGAAACTGCAATTTTACTACTGCTGTGATCTCTTTCCAAAACCTAAGTGGAATGCAAAACTTAATAGTGCTCTTCTGATTGAGTTACATTTCAATTACACATGCATGATGGTTCTATGATGCAAGTTAGACCCATTCATAGATGACATAGAGGAATGGAACAAATCCTGCTTAAATTACAAATTGCAGGCAATTGTTTCTGCATGTTATGGATTCCCCTTTAAAAATAGCCCTTCTTGCTATTAAAAAGTGAGAAGAGAGGGACAAGTATCCAGCTAAACAAGAGTAGATGCAGAAACCAAGGAAGGGGAAGAAGAAGAAAAAAAAACCAAACCAAAAGGCAGAAGGAACCAATCTATTACACTGTTACACTAAGCCAGTATGCAAGTAATGTTCCTGACAAGACGACAAGAGATCCAGGCTAGAACAACTGGGATTGGAGTTAAAAGTAACCATGTCCTGATATGGGATAAATCTTCTATTAGCTTTGCAGACTTAGCAAAGCAATGTTAAGGGTTGCAGAACGGTGGGAAGAGAAGAATGTCCCCCCCTAGAAACAAAACCAAAAGTCTTGCTGATGAAAGTGCTACTGAAAAGATAATTGTAAAAGATGGTAGATCCTTCCACTTTCAGTAGCACTTTTCTGCTGAAATAAGATCACGTCACGCATTTGAGTCTTAAATCGGAATGAAGAAATTTGCACTGCAGCACCACGACTAGGTCTAGTGTTTCCAGCCAGTGAGCTCAAGAAATTTATGGAGTGAGTTCCTGCATATTAGGAAGATGTAGACTTGAAGAGAAAATTGACACCAATATTTCTGTTGCTTTGAATTATTTATCAAGGAACAGAAAAAAAAAGTGAACCATTTTTAACTATCCATTCTATGTGGGTAAATACTTGCTTACATATAGCATAAGAATCTCCTTGTATCAAAAAGCAAACTAGCAGAGCCTGGAAAGGGATGAAACATCAAGGCTTTCCGCACCTCATGAGGGAGCAGCCGCAACAGGACTGGACCAGGTGGCAGCTCAGCAGAAGCAGCAGCTGCTCCAGGAAGGGTAGAGAAGCCAGGTGGCCATCCAGCAGAGCACATATCAGAACAGACCTGCAGCAGACTTCTCCACGACCACCCCAGCTACCCAGGCTGCCAGGTGCTGCTTCCCTCAGACATCCAGAGCAGAAACGTGGTCCCATTAGCCTCTTCTCTGGAACAGATCCGGGCTGAAGACTCCAACAAGCACTGCTAATGTAAAATATTTCAGGCTGTTCTCTGAGAATAAAGTGTAGCAGGAATGCTTCTGGCAACACCTTCACTGCACACCCTTGTAGCAGGGCACATCAGATATTGCAATACCTTGGTTCGAACCTGATGCCTGGGCAGCAGTAAAATTCTTGGTTGCATCAGTATTGACAGCAATTAAATCCAATGGATCTGGTGTAAAAGGTGTAAAACAAACTACCGCAAGCAGCTGCATTCTTTCATTTTTCCTCATAGGATAGCTGGGAATCTCAGTTGGCTGGAACTGCCCACGGAGCCTGCCAGATGAGCCAGTTTCAGGGGACGGGCTGTGCTTGTTACTGTTACTTCATTTGGCTAAACAAGCTGCCAGGGAGGTCAAGATTATGCTCTCAATGACTTTGTAAAGAGTTCAGGCATTATTTTAAAGGCTGTTTATATAGGTGCTACATGTGGAATTAAGTACAGTGAAAATGCAAAATGAAGCAGGATTTTTTTTCCAGACAGATATATTGCAATATAACATGACACTCAGATAGAGCTGGCTGGCAGGATTTTTTTCCTAATGTGYGCTTGAATAAATTCATGGACACATCAGAACAGACTGAAGGTGTTTTCTTTAGAGGAATACTTTACAGAACTGCACTTTAACAGAAACACAATACACCAATTACTGTGGAAATTTTTGCCAAAATGTTTTAGCATTAATTTTGAAAGGCCTGGCAATAAGAAGAAACAATGAACTCATACCAATTTATAACATTTGAATTACACTGCAGAATTCCTTGGCTATCAGAGCATTGCTGTATGACGGCGTAAAGTTAGACACCACAAAGACAGCAACTACAATGCACTATTCTCTTTGCATCACTTCATTTATTGCATTTCAGTGTTGAAAGTCAAACAACTGAGAGCACTAATCAAGCGAGTGACAGTGCTAATCTATCTCTTGATCTGAGTTTTGAGCAGAATATGCCTCCTTAATGATTTCAGGCTCTCAACTTGATTGTTACTCAAAAAGCATGTGTGAGACAGTATATTAATTGTGATCTGGAACTGTCCATGTACACCAAATAAGTGTCTCATTTTATAATTYGCTCTTAATTAGCTTACAGAGAAAGCAGAGTGTATTATGCAGCAAAAACTGTAATTTTTTTAAAAGTTTACAGTCATTTATTAGCATTATATCAAATTGATAATTAAGCCTGGAATAACAGCACAGCGTTACTGGGCTGCAGTAAGGCTTTTACAACTAAGCTTCATCAGACAGTTTAGAAGCCAGCCCAAGTTGCCAAGTAGACAGGCAACTAATCTTCTGTATGTGGTTCCCAACTGTGATCCATCGGACAGAACTCGACTAAAACTCAGGATACCTGGGTTCACCTCATGACCTTTGACAACGCACTTCACGTTCATGTAGAACAAAACCAAAAATGCTTGGCTGCTTCTGAGAGCTAAGATTAGAAGAAGACAGGATAAACAGCAAGAAGGCTGCTACACTTTGCTAGCTGAAACACCGCTTTTCACTTCAACATAAAATATTGCCAAACTTTAAACAGTCTATTTCCGTGCTGCATTTCTGCTTCAATCTCTTGCAACTTCTACTCTCCCCACTCTTGCATGCAACTCTAATGCGGCGTCATTCTGTTTTTCTGCACCTCCCCCTCATTCCAGATGAAGCCTGACTTCTTCCATGCACAAGATGGAAAGATACCTCTCCTGGGAGTCACCCACTGAAGTGGCCTTCTGTCTGTGGGATGCCTGCACCCTTGGTTACAGGACTTGGAAAGGCCTGTACCAAATGAGTCCCAGGACTGTAGAAGACAGAAGGATGGTCTTATCGTTAAGGCAGTTCAATGCCTTCCTGGGAGACCTGACTGATTTGATCTTTACCTCCTCAGTCCTGGAGCTCTCGGTCTTACACAAACTAAAATTCTCACAGCTGATCACTGAATATTCTGTGCATCCATCTGCTGAGATCCAGACTTACAGAAATGCTGATCATGCAGAAAGGTACATCTGAAGACACTGGGAAGTCTATTTTCACAATAAAAAATTAAATCATTCCAAGTACACTGGGCATTGAAAAGAACATACAAAATTAGAGAACGTGACAATCGTAGCTTTAAATCTCTCTGTACCTCGTTTTCTTCTCTGTAAAATGAAGACAAATTATTTCCTCTCTTAGCGTATTCTTTTCACAGCATCTCTATGATACTTGTGAAACTCATGCTACAGTAGGAAACTTAGTTTTAGAAATTGTCTTTTCAGGAGAAAATTTAAGTCATTCATTAAATAAGGCATCAGGTGAGGTATGGAGGAGTTGTTATACTTTTTTTTTTTTTTTAAATTCTGGCTATTCAAATGTAACTATCAGTGCAGAAACTGCACTCCTGTTCTGTTTGCTGAACACTTTAAGGTTTGTACTTCAACACTATCCTAACACTGAACTAATTTTCATTTCTGTGTTTCCTAGTTTCTGGGTACTTACACTGCCTCTACTGTCCCAAAGCTCAGCAAGCTTTACATCACAGGAAAAAAAAAAATGTATAAAAGGGCATGGAAATGAGAAATATTTTTAGAATATTAAAAACTACTGAGTTCGGTTTCAAGTTCAGATTGAACTTTCACAGTAATTCACATTTTATGTGCTCCTGCTCATCCCTTCTCAATTAAAACTTGTACACTTGCCAATAAAGATTTAGAGATCAGCAGTCCATTTATCACATTTGCTTGAGTTACTCATTTCTAAATCATATGCCCATTCCAGCTACTTACCACACAGCAGTGTTGGAAGGATTGATTAAAGACCATGGTTTCTGTTGCCAGTGACAACTATGACAAAAGCACTTAAAAGGAGGAAGGATTGGATCCCGTGCCATGAAAATAATGTGCTGAAATATAGCGAAGTTTTTAAATCTTAAGATGAAAAGTATTTTCCAACAAGACAGATGCACTTGTTCTGACAAAACTGAGGCTATGAAAAGCCTGGCCTGCTAAACACAAATCCTGTGAGTTAAGAAAAGATGAACAGCAAAGTACCTGTTTAAACTGAAAAATGTTAAATATTCCAGTAGCCAAAAACCAGAAAGAATATTCAGTTTGTTTATAGTTTTCTAAAGAAATGTTGTCTTCATGTTCAGATTAAGCATGAAAACTCATCACAGAAAGATGTGGCAGGGAGCAAGGAACTAACATGTAAAGGAAACAGAACAGTGCTGCAGGGGTAGGCATTCCTGCGATCATACTGATAGAGTAGTCTGAATCTGCTTGCTTGCTACAGAGAATTCAGTGCTCAGCTGCGAACAACTCTTCCTTCTTATTTGCAAGACTAAAAGATTTGAAATCTAGCTCTTACTTATTCCACTGTAGGTTTGGTTTTGGTTTTTTTGTTTGTTTGKTTTTTTTTGGTTAAGTCAGTCATGCCTTAAGCAGCTGCACAGCACATCTTAAAGAATATAAACCTTTCATCCACTTTAGCAAAAAAAATCAAACTACAATGACTGGAACACTTAAGCAAAGAGGAGAAATCAAAGAATTACATCTGACTCTCCAAGAGAGTCTCCAGGAAAAAAATGAAGCCCTAGAAGATTAGGAGCATTCACACAACCTGCTCAGGGAAACCTCTCTTTAAGATATTTGTAAATGAATGTCCCGAATGAACAATGCTTTATTTTGTTCTTTTTTTTTTTTTTTTTTCCACTGTAGAGGTACCAGGAGAGAATAAAATACACTCACCCAAGAAAGTGCACATATCAGGCATGTTTTTATTTTATTATTCAAATAGACATTTTCTGACCTAACCCTCAGTTTCCTATACTTAGCAAAGCTGCTCATGGCTTCACTGAAGTTTCYGCCTGCATAAGTAAGTATGTGGAAATAGCACACTAGGAAGGTTACATGGCAATAATAGCTATGGAAGACAGCTGAAAGCCATCCAATTAAAAATTCCTGATTTTTAAATGAGGCTCATGACATTTTGGTAATCAGCTCACGATCATAGACTGTTAAAAGGAGGCAGTACTGAAACTACAGTAAGAAAGGTGTGCTTATATGGAAGCTTTTCTGCGTGKTTGGTTGGTTGGTTGGTTGTTCAGGGTTTTTTCCCAAAAAAACTATTTTAGATCCTGCAATTGGTGAGGAAAATGCATAATTTGATCGTTGCTCTTTGTTACTACCTTCTATTACTATATGGACACTACTGCATGGYCCTGGCTCAGCAACAAACTGTGAAAACAACAAATGCTCATTTATCATGTTTTTTAGGGATTTATTTCTGGAAAAGGATTTTTTGTTTGTTTGTTAAATAACATATGGCAATGTTAGATTATTTAGCCATTGGTTCAATTATACTTTTCCAGTCTTGCTTTTTTCATCTACCCATAAAGCAGTAGTTACCCACCTTCACGCTCAGGACTTAAAACTATGTTTACTATACTGGTGAAAGTTTTGGCATAACATCAGTGTGAAAGTACTCAAATATTTATATGCCAGTAAAAGTCCTGGGGGCAAATACTGACTATGACTATACTGTGGATGCAATCCCCATGTCCTTAACTCCATGTCAAGCTGAGACTCAAGTACAATTATCTGGCCCTTCCCTCCTCTCCCCTCCAAGTTGTAAGTGAAAGAAACCAAGCACCTGGACCCAAAGAAGTTGGAAAGGAAGAGGAGCACCCCAAAGTCCCCCTGCTTTTCAGTCCAGACAGCCACTTTTTAATGGTGTAGTCAGACAAGTAAGTTATTTGAACAATGTGGAAAAAGTATCTTTCAGCAGGAGTGACCTGCATCTACAGCCAGTAGACTTTGCTGGTAAAGCCAGTATAGATTACGTCTAAATATCCCTTTTTATACCAGTCCCCTCTTATCTTTATCCTGCAGTCTCCAGCAGATTCTTCTACTTTATTCAGATGCCTAACCACCTCTTAAAAGTTGRACTAAGCAGCCTGATAGAAAAGGTGTAGGCTTGTCTCAGATCTCCTTTTTGCAAAGGAAGTCTCTGGGAATTCCTGCAGCCTCAGAGGATTTTAGTCAGCCTTTAAACACTTTATGCAAAACCAGCAGGGAGGAAGGAGGAGGGAAAATTTTTCTCCCGTGTAGTTTGATTAATACATCTCAAACCAAACTTCCATCTCAGCAACAATTCACAAATTAACCAATCTATTAACAGTTTTGAGCAAAGGAGAAATAGGGAGTCATAGGAAAAGTAAAACTGCAGTCAGAAATTGTAGCTGGAATTCAGACCCCAAGGTGGAACTGAGATGTCCAAAGAAAATTCCTAGGAGTGAATTGTTCCTTCCCTAAATACCCAATTCAGTAAGCAAATAAAAATGAAACGTAACACTCTAAATCCTTTCCCCATTAGAAGTTTCGTCAAGATTTTGATGTTGGTTTTGGAGAGAAAGAGGTTCCTCCTAACTTGTTTTCCTTCTTGAAACTATATGATATTTCTGTGTTTCCCAGTCAACAAAAAGGTCTTTCTGGTAACATGAAAACCACTGGTAGCATCCAACAAGCAAATGAATCACATTCATGTGGGTGTGGTTTGGTTAAGGTTTTTGAACTCAGAAAATAATGAGACCTTAATCCTAGAGTAACAAAAACCCAATGATTTTCCTATTTGAGGAGTGGAAGCTTCAGCCATGGATCAATAAATCCATGCCAGAAAAATGAATCATCAGTCCTTTGAGTCAGTCAAGCCTTTTAAAGACCATATGGACTGTTTTCTCTCCTGGAATAGCACAAAAAAAGGCCCTCTTGTTATTTCTAGTTCTTCAACTACAGACAGATGAACAAACCCCTTCTAACTTATTCACTGCCAACAGTATCTCTGGATATTCAAAAACATGTTCTTGCACTTAAATATAAAATGCAAAAAGTGAGTATATAGAAATAATACTACTTAAATTATTGTTATTATTACGTCCTACATATTTTGAAGAAATTCTTTTCATCAAAAGAAATCTGATGCTTTCTCCTGGAGAATTAATATTCCAGGAAAGGTCAAAATACACTATCATCTTGTAATAAACATAAATACATTTTCCCAGTCCTTTAAGGAAAAAGTTTACATATTGTAAAAGTATACTTATTATTCTGTTTAAAAAAAACAATAGAAATCCCAAATTCCTTTGACATGTTATCCAAATAAAAGATCACTTTTGCAAAAAGGCTAAAAATGAGATTTCCCAGAATATGAGTGGCTAATATCTCAAAAGAGCTTTCCTCATTATTACCATTTGCGTTTTAGCATTTTTCAAATACCTCTTCTTATATCTCTATGTTTTTACAGACAAATCCAGATAAAGGAAAGGAACTATTAATGGCAGAATCAACAAGAGGAGCATCAGTAGGAGAAGTCAGATGCTTAACAGGACTTGGATCTCAGTGCCTTAGATGTCTAGCTCACACTGAAATCAAATGTCAGGCACTGAAATTTGTTTAAGAACATGTGACAGGGTTCTTAATACAGACCCAGACCAATATAAGCCTTATACTATACTATAGCATTTTTAAATACCTGACTAAATTAACATTCTTTCCCAACTTTAGCACAGAAGGATAAAGAATTAAACTTTATCTTATATCCATTTTCTACTCGTACCTCAAGAGAAAGAATTAATCAGCAGTTGAAAAAAAAACAACTTTGATCTAGAACTGTTGCCATCTGCTTATATGAATGGAGAAGAGGAAATTTCAAAAGAAAAAGGAATAAAGGAAATTTCTAGTGCATTTCCCATTATACAAGAAACCAATGATCAAACACAAATAAACTGCTTGGCTGCAACATATATGTCCATGTCTGACCGTACCTTTACAGTGATCTGGAGAACTGTGGAAGTCATTCCTATTTCCTGCCCATGAACCATGTCCTGAAGTTCTCCTTAGCTTTCTCAGATACACGCAGATTTTGTTTTACAGTGTGCAGGCTCAGGAAAATTGGTCATTTCTGCCTTAATGCATGGGTTAGTATTCCACCTTCAGCATGGATTTGTATTTATCTCCCCATAGCTGGAAGGTAAGGCTAATGCTGCAATAAAAGATGTCCAGATACAAGGTGAGCTTTTTTTGTTTGTTTGTCTCAACTAGAAAAAAATTGAAGCAGCTYATAAAGTAAAGCTTATGGGGTTTTACATAGACCTTGATCTTCCCTTTCCACCATATTCTCCACCTTTCATCTCAGCATGTTGGTAAGTGCCCTGGATTGCTCATCAGTGTAATGGTCTCTTCAGATAGCTCAAAAGTCTGTCRAAATAACTCGAAAGTAAAGGAAGCGTTTTACTGAATATACTAGCAATGTCCAAGACCTCCACTTTACAGGTATCATTGTGCCATGTTAAGGTTCACATTTAACATACCAGGTTTTCTGTTCCCTTACTGCATAAAGTATGATTCCTTTTTAATATTTGTACTCAAGACAATAATTACAGTGCAATACTATTTGAGCTGTGAGAATATTTATCTGTGTATCAGATTTTTTTAAAATTCAACATAACTGAGTAGTGATCAACAATAATAACATACTGGTCTCTACGAAGTAACRCGACAGCTTTCTGAAAGTAAATCAGCAGACATGCAGAATCACCATCAATGCCAACTAGCAGTAGTCTGGTTATGTGTTTGTCCCATTGTAAGTGGCACTCTATAAAGGATGCTGAGCTAAAGGTTTCAGCTTAATGATTGCACACATAACCTTGCAAATGTAGCACAGAACATAAAACAAAATAGTAACTTCTTCAGCCTGCAAATACATTGGGGAGCAAGGGTAGTGCAAGATTTGAATAGCCATGATCATCTCAGCACAGACTTTAATGTTAACTTTGTATTCCACTGCTAATCTTACAGCACCAACAGTGCTATTCAGCGCTATTAGATTTATGGCTGATAATTCAGCACAAACATCTAACACATCCATTTGTTATGTTAGCCAATAGCAGAACAGGCAAGCAGGTGCACTTAAAACTTTACAGAATGGGAAATTGAGTTCAGAGTCCCCTGATGTCATAAAACACCTCTACATTCATACCCAAGGGAAAAGGAAAAGGGCATTGCACGTGCCAAAAGCCTTAACTGACCTTGAGAATGCAAGATCCCAAACTGGTCCCTGTGATCGTACCTACAGTTCCCTACAAAATTACAGAAGCCTACAGAGTTTCCCCACACGCACTCCTACAACATAGTTATGGGCTGTAAACAAAAATATCCATGACAAGTTGAAACCTGAACTTTTTAGACAAATAAGCAAAAAGCCTGTAATATAAAGCTATATAACTACCACTAATATTGGTACTAGTCGCATTACTTATGGTTAATAATTAATTTAAAGGTTTGAATTGTAATTTAGTTTTAATTGATGCAAGCTTCAGGTTGGAAAAATGCTACTGAAATAAAGAAGTTAAAGCTTTGCTTATTTTACTGTATTTATTACAGAAAGTACTTTCACCATCTCAGGGCTGTTGGTGGATTTCAATGGCTGAGGCAACAGAGGTTTCTAGGGAGTCTAAGGTGAAATAGTGTAGGTTATAGTCACATTCATCTCATTCTCCCCACAGGGACAGTATCAAAAGTTCAGTATCTGCCCATGGGGCTTAACTGTGATTTGGAAAATGTTTGTGGGATTTTTTTAGAAATTACATTTTCTTCAGTCTTCAGAACCTTCAGACTGTCTTATACAAGACCTTTCTTTTTATGAAGTTAACTACTGTTGTGAACTCAAGACAATTAAATCTACTACTACAAGCTAAAATAATCAGCAGATGCCAGAAAACACATTCATCACAGCTACTGGTTTGTATTCTGATACCTGCATGATGGTTTGATATTTATTCTTCTGATCCATCAGCTGGCACAACATGCCGCATGACACAAAGGCTATGTTCCACATCAAGACTCTTGTGGCAAACATAATTAATTGTATGCCTTTCACAAATCCATTTGTTTGGCTTGACCCACTACGCATTAAGTTCAATCCAATATAGAGACATACCACAGAAAGATAGCTCAAAGAAGCATCATATTCAAGTAGGCAGAGCAATTATTCAGTATACAATCAGCTTGATATATTTATATGACCTAGCTTAGAGCTATCTCTTCAGAAATAAAAGAATTATGGGAAATCTGGAAGGTAGTGCAATGTTCAAATAATCTATTTTTTTAAATAATGAAAAAACATGCTAGAATAAGGTTTCTATGTGTTAATCTAATTGGAAAGCTATGCATGTTGCCTTTGCATTAGGCCAGCAATGTATTATTGCATAAGAGCTATTAGCCATTACTGAAAGACATTGTTTTCACAGTATACAATGTGGTGATACAATGATCCAATCTTTCTCTGCTCAACTCATAAAACTTTTAATCTTTTCAAACTAATCTGTTTTTAAATTACCTGAGCATAAAAACTTCAGGCGTGTCTTGTCTAGCTCTTCCCATATATCCATATTCATGCAACTATTTAGAGAAAAGAAAGATGAACAAATTTTTGTGAAACTTTAAAAGAAACACGACACCAGTCTGAAACCATATATAATGAATCTCAGACCAAACATAACCTTTTGTGAAATTTAGAAGTTTTGAAGTTATAAAAGCACATTCTCTTCACCTAACATTACAGTTTATACCAGCARTGCCAACATGTTATGCTTCTCAGAGTCTAGTTCGTGGTGTCAGAGACAATGGCAGCTCCTGATTTGGCTTGCAAGAGTGGGTGTCACAGACATGATTTTGAAATATACAGGAACTTAGGAGCCAAATTCCTACTGGTTTCATAATCTTCCTTGAAGCAAACAAAGATGACCAAGAAATTTGAGCTCTACAAACACCTGAGGGAACCATTTAATGGTCTCCACAGAGACAGACTAGGTGTAAGAGAAAGCGGAAGACTGGAAAACATTCAAGAGAGATTTTTAGATGAAAATACAGGTATTTTGAAGAAACCAAGGCACTTTGGAAGACCAAGAATCTAAGCAAAGAACACAGAAATAGGTAGGAACAGAAATTACAGGGACACAGAAATACACTGTAAAGAATCAGCAGGATTAAAAAGGGTTCTAGGAAAGGCAAAGCACAAAGAAAGGGACAAGCCCCTTTTCTTTCAATCTGAATGCTGGATGCAAGCAAAACGAGAATATGGGAAATAAGGAAGCTAAATCAGGCAAATGAGTTTCCTCCCCAAGTACAAGTTTACCTCTTCTCACCAGCTCAGGAATACTGAGGTTTCTGCATTCCCTTTCCTGTCCCACAAACTCATAGTGATTAGAAAAAGTCCAGCAAGAAAGCTGTGGGCTGGGCTGCAGCTGCTATCAACATTGAGCAGCAAGGCAAAAGAAGACTCAGGCAATGGAATTGCACTGACAGGAAACTGAATTGAAAGTGTTGTATTAATTATCATGAAATAGATAARCTCAGGGAGTCAATGATGCCAGCAAGATCCTGTCATTCTCCAGCTCTAAGCAGTTAACGGTGGTTCAAAGAGCTGAGTGCATCTGCTTTGTCTCATGCCAACTACCACTGGTAAATCTTTCTGCAGACCTTTAATAAAGAAAACACAACTAGAACATCTTAGGTTTAAAATGAAAACCTAACTTAACATTTCAACAGCACAACTTTCAGCTGCAAAGCATTTCAAGAACCTTTCCCCTCCCCATGACAATCTTCAGAAGAAAAAACATTAGCTGAGTTGGGCTAAAGCTCCTGTTAAAATCTGAACCATTTTTCTTAACACAAGACTATACACAAAAGAGTAATGAAACCACAAAAAAATATAAAGGCATTTGGTAATCTTTGATGCTGGCTCACTCAAATTCATTGCTGGACATAGCACACACTCTTATCAATGACTTCAAGATGTGGCAAATGGACACTGCCCTCAGACGATGCCTGGCCTCGTTTTAGCTGTCCCATTGTCCCAAGATGCACAGCAATGCCGCAAGACACTCTGTTACTGACTAGCAGAGCTAGAGGCTCCTTAATAAAAGGCAAACTCTGTAAAGGAGGAAAACCAAGAAATAAAACATGTAAGAAAGGAAGGGCAGAAACTTTGCAGTTGAATTCCTATTATCTGGAATTTAATAAAACATCAGTGAAATGGTGGTTAGAAAATCCATCTTAACAAAAAAAAAACACCAAAGGAATTAAACAAAAACTGTAAATGCGTGAACTATTTAAAGACTTCTACCATCAGAGTTTGCTGGTAACAGATCAAAGTTTATCTTCTGTACATTTCATGGAATAATCTTAAATGAGGCAAGAGGTTTTGCTTTCACAAATGGATTTTTTTCAGATACCAATGTTTTTATTGAGCTTGAAGGTTTGTTTTGTAAGAGAATTCTTCCCCCTTGACTATTCAAATTAACCCTGAACCCGGTTCCAACAGGAATTTAAAATCTGTAAAATAAGTCAGATTTAAGCCTGAGTTTTGGTTTTCACAGTTTCAGTTGGTATCAGCAGGAGCTGGAGTATTCTCATGCCCTCAAAGCTGTTCAAATATAGCTCTCAATAGAAGGTGAGGAGTACTTCCATCTTTTCTAAGTCCTTGACAAAGGACATAGCTCAAGGTGGTATGTGAGATTAAGCGAAGTACAACATTTAACATATACCAAAACGAACATGGAAAGATGCTTGTCTAAATATAAACAACAGACCATTTAATCTACACTTAAGCCCAGTGTCCCAAAGTGCTCCTGTTTTCACATCTGTGTGTCACAGGCTGCACGCTCCCTGCATATTCAATCTCTTGGCAACACAATGGTATTAAAGAGTGGGCAGCAGAAACTTTTGAGCAGATTTAAAAACGACCAAAGAAAGAGGCTTCCACAGAGGAGACTGACAGGACTTGCACAACAAACACGCTGCAAACCAACTGTTGCCAAAGGAATACCTGCTAATAAATGGCAAAAAAGTGTTGGATATGCTATCCAGATTTTTCACAGTGGTCAGAAGGAACCATGAAGGGTTTACAGCTACTGTAAAATCTCCTTCGATGCTTACAACTACTGAAGAGGATGCTTGACCTTTCATAACCCTTTGTGTTCTCCACAGTTTTCTGCAAGTACTTCTAGAGTTTACAATGTCCAAGGAACTGCCAACTGTCCTGACAGAGGTCCAAGTAAAAAATTTGTGAATGCATAAGAAATACCTGGGATTTTTATAGAACTATTTCTAAGACAAATTTTGAAGAAGAAAAAAAAAAAAAAGAAAGATGTAACTAGTTAAGTATTTCCCCTTCCCATAGCTGAAATTTCAGCCTTTAAAAAAATAATCGACTTAAGAACTTCAGTACACTTTTATCCATACTTACATAATTAAATTCAAGATACATGAATAGTATTTTTTTTTTTAAATTAATAACTCATTACTCTTCTCCCAGACTACAAATTGCCAGACATAGTACTATCTCAGTAATCATCTGAATACTTTTAATGGCTTTTTTGAAGTGCATTCACCTGCCTGAAGTAACATAAAGTAATCTTTTATCTTCAACATTTAAAATAAACTGATCACAAACTCAATATTCATACACATTATTGGCAGATTACTGAGTTCAGATAATGACCTCTACTCACTTTTCCAATAACCTCATGCAGTTATCTCTTTATTTACCTATATGCATTTTTCCATTCAAAGATTAAACATGTTTCAAATTTTCTGATGATTGCATGAAAATATAGAACATTAATGCAAATACAACTGTCTTCTGACATCCAGTTTTCTGAAAACAGATGACATGTCTCACTGGCTAAGCTCGTGTCTCCAAAATACTACTAAAAATTTAATTTCTGGTTATATCAAAGTTATATCCTCAAACATATTAAAAGAACAACAGCTTCTGTATAATTTGCATTATTTAGAAGATATTGTGATAAGCTTCCATGATGTCAGGGAAAAAACCTTAAAGTTCTTATTTTTCCCTCACAATAATGTCATCCATATTTTGTACAATTACTGTCCATTCATTTTTTTAGGACTGAACATACTTTTTGAAAAATACAAAATTTAACTTGACAAAAATTCAAAGAAACCTAATGTGGAAGCTGATATTTAAACTTCACCTCTTTTTAAGATGCATCCATCAATTTTTCTGCAGTAAGGAAATCAACAACTCTCTTCCAGTTGTTGCGCTTACATGACAACTTAACTCTAGCCAGCAAAATCACCTTGCTGAAATTGCTCTTCAGTAATAAAAATCCTTTGTTTCCCTGTACCAACATCAAAACAGAGTCTTTTTGTTATGCAACAGATTTGAACCCAGTCGGTAAATTATGATTTTGTTCGATGTCAACATGGCTTCACTCTTTCATGGGAAATCAACTACTAAAAACGTAGCTAAGCAGGCAAGTAGTTAGGGAATGCTTGAAATCAATTTTTTGCAAGTATATGCATGCATGACCTCAAATCATTGTTGTTAAGGCAAAGGTTTCCTAAACAGCTCATTTTTTGAAAAAGCTATTTACCATAAGACTAAAATATGAGGTGATATACTGCATGAAAACTTCTGATTTTAGAAACACCTTCACACTTACTGATTTCCCATTTAAAGAAAAACAATCCAAGAACAGTAACTGCTTGAAAACCTTCCAACTACAGACTTTTATCAACAATTACAGGAAAATTATGACTCTGTAAACAAACCATTATTTCTTTTTCATGATGTGCAAACACTTCAATGAGAAAGTCTTTGTCAGGATGAGCAAATGACACAAAAATAGATATGCTACAAACAGATTTATATAGGAACCCTTCATAACAAAAACCAAGCACTACAGCACGCAGGAACTGAGCTGCAAGATTTACTTTCAAATTATAACATTCTTGGTATTATTCCATTCTTGTTTTCTTATCATTTAGCTTGATGTGACTAGCAAATTTACTGCACTCTGAAATTCTGTTTGCTTTACCAAGTCACTTCATTGCTACAAGAATTGTAACTTGAAATCTTAACATACTTTCAATGGCTGCTTTTTTTTCAATTTTCACCTCAAATTCTTTCTTCTCTTTAGCATCTGGGTTTATTAACTTCCAAATAACATCCATCTTCACAAAGTAACATCATATTTTTGAGTGTCATTCAATCACAGATTTTGAGTTCCATTTGTGGAAAGGAATTGATGACTGACTGTTGAAAGATTTCAAGTAAATTACATTAAATAYGAAATACCTTATTCACCTTCTTGGTGTGAATGCAAGATGCAAAATTGTGTAAATAACAAAACAGGCACCCCCCCTTCCATCTACTGACCAAGTATTCTCAAGTAAAATATATCACTCTCTTGTCTTAAAAAAGACTGGTTGGAAATTTGTTAATATTTCAAATAATTCTGAAGATAAATAAACAAAAGCTTTTCCATTAATCACCACATATTATAATGTTTTCAGTTGCAACACTGTAGTAGTTGAAGCTTTGTCAGGTTTTTAGTTTCTGTCATCCCAAAGCACATTAAAAAAATAAAGTATTTCAAAAGGGAAAGAAAAAATTCCACATGTTTAAAACATAGTGGACTACAGTAAGTATATTAACATGGTACTGTACATGTTTTCACTGTGCTACAACAGAGTGCTTTACTGAATTATGCATTGCAAGAGACTATAAAATAAAACACATCATAAAGGACTGCATATTAAGYAGCTGTTAATTATACTCCATATTTAAGTTTTTATATCAATTAGTTTACGCATAACATAAGATGAGGAAATCAAGACAGCCTTTCCAGTTTACACACACAACATAATTGGTAGTCAGAGCTAAGGATTTAGGGCATGATCCAAAGTGACACTTTACTGGATAGCAACACAGGTATCTGTCCCTTATTTGTCATTTAAGTCCAAAAAAAGATTTATGATGACAGAAAAGGAAGCCTTAGTGTTGCCTGAAGTGTTTACAGACAGAAAATGAACAGGTTTGTCCTCATCGCTAATGGCATCACCGAAACCTGGGGGCTGGGYGAAACAAGGAGAACCATGCGCAATGCTGGCAGCGACCTTTTCCTGCACCCCTCACTCTTCATTTGGGTGAAGGAGGAGACAGCAGAGTAGACAGCAGTTCCTCAGTGGGGAAATGCTGGGGCAAAGCCTCCCTAGGACAGAGAAGTTTCCACGTTACTTCCACACCACAATAATGCATGGACAGCGCCGATTTGCTGAAAATATGGGGAACATAGGGGACACGAGAGGTAAGAGAAGTTTAAAGGAGTTGCTGCTTGGTCTTTTCCTCTGGTGGTAAAGAAATTGCTTCGTCATTGGTTAGGATCTTAATGCCAAGGCTGTCCTTCAGTACTGGTTACTGAGATGAGACTCCCAACTTGCAGCCCCTGCAGCAGGGGTTGCCTAATTACTCATACAGAATGAGAGTTCTGTACCCTAGGACTAAGGCGCACAGACTTCAAATTCCCTCAGGCAGAGAAAGGATTACAATCCAGGCAACTGCAGTATTTTCCACTGAAAAACGTAACACTTTTTTATATTTAATTTCAGCAAGGAAAAATATTTCAACTCAGTTAAATTCAGTTATATCCAATATAAATCCAAATAGTGTTTACGCCAAAAATTTGGAAAATTATGCAATGTAATAAAAAAGATCTGACATTTACATAAATGAGACATGATTATTCCCATTGTATCAAATAGTACTCTCCCAAATAATATATTACCTGGACAAAAATAGCCATATAATACATGAGTTCTTCTCAGCTTTTGTAAAACTAGCACTGTCATCCACATATTTTAGAAATTAAAAGAACCCAGCCAGAGCAGAATTATCTATATTCAGCTTTGTATGGGATGTTGCAGAGACCTGTGCAATATTTATCAACACTCATTTACTTACAGAAAATACAGTTCCAGAGTCAAAGCTATTTGTGAATTAGGTCACAATTCAGTGAATAACTTTAACGAAGAAAGAAAAAAAAAAAAAATACAGAAGTCAGAATGTTTTCCTTCAACATTTTCCTTCGAAAAGTTAAAATCCAAGAACATTTTGTTTGCAGGCAAGCTAAGTATTCTGCACTGTTCTCAGAATATCTACACTTCATTCACTTTGCTATACAAAACCTTTTTTGGTCTGCCATTTTCATGGCCTTTAAAATACTTGGTGATCAAAGATTTAGATCTCATTGCATCAATACAACTTCTCCCTATTGCATACCTTTAGCAAAGGGCAACATAAATACCTGTGCCCTAAATTCACCTTTTAAAAATATCCTTCACAAATAAGAGTAATTTCAGACACATATTGTCTTAATGACAATAAATATCATAAAGGACATTTGCAGGAAGCAAAACACATTCTATCATTTTTTCTGGATCAGGTCCTAGCACATTGGTGTTAGCCTCCACACAGTGACTATGAACAGAACAGGAATATACAGGAAGAGTCAAAAAATATACAGGAATAGGCAAAAGTTTAACACAATATATATCATGAACAATTCTGCCTTTCACAGACTTGCTACCATTCTCATAATTAAGGTAACAAATTAATTATTAAATAAATAATCAAGAAAAATAGTTGAAATCCATGTAAGACAAACACCAGCTCAAATATTAGATTTACCAGGAATTGGTAAAAGGAGCAAATGCTGCAGAAGCAAAGACTGTGAAGATGCCAGGAAGTCAGCCACTGTTTGTGTGGAGGAGCAGCATTACAGTAAGCATTCATATCTCCATTGCTTAATCTTCATTAAGCTGATGAAACACCAACATGAAGCCTCTCATGTTACTACCCAGCAAGTTCTGCTATTGCTTTATGTACTCGGAAAACACCAAGCCTATGCACTGAATAGGAAAAAGAGAAAACAGTTTATTGCAAAAGCGGAAAAACCACAGCATTCATCTAAAATATAAATAAATAGTAGTACAAGGGTTTGTTGTGATAACTGCATTGGAATAATGGCTTCAGAGTCAAATATATTAACAGACAACTTTTATTTTGCAACATTAAACAGCCAAATTATGGTCAGGGTTTCAAGCACAAAAGCCTCAACCTATCTGGTTATCATGACAAAAACACTAGGAAATGTACCCAAAAGTGTAAAAACATGGACAAACACACACACAAAGAAACAGCCAAACAAAACAGAGTTTTGGCATTTAAATCTTTTGCAGATTTAAATCTTACATCCTTTTTTTTCCCCCCCCAGAGAGAATAGTAACATCCTAAATGGCTCAAACTAATGAAAAGCTTAAAATCTTACTCAAAGCAAAGACAGGGCTGTGCCTTATCATTAGCTTTTGTTACACCTGAGAAACTGATGGCTTGTAAAAACAACGCTGAAACACCAAGTCTCAATAAACAGAATAAATTTCCGAGTCCTCATTAACCAACCAGTGCTGACAGAGGTCAGTCTGGCAAGGAACTCACAGGACAGATGAAAGTCCAGGGCCAGGAGGGAAGCAGACAAGGCAGATGCAGATTGATAACAAACGGGTATCAGGACTGAGAACCAGAACCTACAGTAGACAACACCAGGAGCCAGGTCATGAGGAGCAGACAACCAGAATGTGGGAGCCCCCATGGAGCACGTCCACAGTCCAGTGCAGTGAGCATCAAAAAGCAGAAACCTCTTACTTACAGAATGGATAAAATAAAACTACCCGTTAGGCCCACAGCCCCATTTCCAGCTAGCAACGCTTGGGCCTTCAGATGCAGGTCAGGATGGGAAATAGCTGATACTCCCGTGACTGCTGAGTCCCTGCCCCTGCCAGCACTAGTTGGTTAATGAGAACTCTGAAGTTTCCTTCAACCATTTGGAGATATGATTAGAAGCCTACTACATTATAAAAGATGACGCATATTCTGTCTGCCCAGGAAAGTTCACTGACCAAATAATGACTTTTCACTGAAAATAGCCAAAGCGGACACTGTGGTCCTCTGTGCTTACTACAGCTGGCAAACAGTCACACCCAACTTAATTATGCCAACGAAGTCTCTTCACATACAGTTATAGGTAAAGACTAAAGAGTACAACAGGCTTCAGTCACAGTTCAGTCTTCCAACTGTTACTGAAACACAAGTTATAGTGGATAAAATAATTTAAGTATGGGCATTTATCTAGAGAATTCTGTGATAGAAGTGTTACATCTGCCTTGTATTCAATTACTTTCAATATCTCAGATCTCCCTATTTAAGGAGACAGAATTGCATGCTACAAGAAAATTATTATTTGGCTACCTTATCATCAACAATTTCCCTAGGAAGAGAGATTCAACTACATCTAGAAAGGCTCAGAAGCAACAAACTGAACATGCTCCATAAGCATTATAGTATAAAAAATATGTTGCATTACAAATATTGTGACATGCAATACCAACCAGTAAAAGGCTAAGGACTGCTTTGCTGCTGTTTAATTGAATATCAATAAAAAGACCGTCTTCTAGATACAACGTTTACTATTGATTTAAAAGTCTGCATCTCAATCATTGTTTCAATTTTCTTCCCAACAGGTTCAAATGTTACTGTTTCTAAGTGACCTCCACTAAGGTTCATGTACAAAATGAGGGCTGCAACCCACTGAAAGAGGTTATTTATTTCCTGTATTTTTATATTAGCCATACTGAATGAATACTAATACAGGAGAATGTATAAGTTACGTCAGGAACCAGATAAGCAGAATAACCAAAATGGGGCTTCTAAATGATCTAAATGCATGTAAAAAGTAGACACAGAACAGTGACCAGAGTAAAACTAATTCAGGTTTTGGTTTTGTTACAGTTTCATTAAATTCTGTCAGAGTAATTTGATGAATCCAGAGTAGCTCAGTAGGATTCAGCATAACTGCATACGATCATATAAATCCCCACCTGCAGAAGTTGTCTGCAACCATGGTGTTGAGATCAGCTTCATTTTCCATAGGCCAAAAGACAAGGAACAGTTCAATCAGCTAAAAGCCAGCAAATATAAAAGTGTAGTAGGTCCAGACCAATTACACTTCAGAAGGATTTATCACTAGGAAAGGCTAATTAATATCTTTACTTCCTCCACCTAGATTTATTTGAGGAGACAGAAAGTTAATTCTACTTTGTAAGTCACAAGAACACTACCAACTATTACTATCTTGCCAACAGCAAGAAAAAAGCTCTGAGCTTCTCATTGTAATGTGCCATTGCTAGCCACCTCCGCAGTATGCACTTCAGAGAAGGCTGCACCTTCTCTTCTAGTAGTAATTCAAACCTTGTAACTAGGTCTCATGTTTGGATTTGGCCTGCTGGCATGCACTTACCCAGTTTGTTTCAGAAAATATACCAGGAGACAGCGATTAAAAGAACCTGATCCTTCTAGAAGAGGCAGAAGCCCATGTGAAAACTCCCCTGTGTGAGCATCCAGGTTCTCCTCGCTTGCTGGACACGCACTGAACTGGGGCTTTCAGCTGCTCTAGCTGTGGCTCTGCCAACGCATAGGTACAACTTGGACCTCTGGCAAAGGGACAAACGCCACCTCGTCAGTCTGTTTTGCAGATGGTCTCTGATCCTCGTATTTAGGAGAGCAAGACTGTTTAAGAGAGCAGCATTAACATGAAGACCATTCACTAAAGCTTGTATATTCAACATTTCTTTCTTCTCTGTGTATTTTTGATGGACATCTGGTCTAGCAATATTAAGGATAGCCATCATCTGATTTTCAGTCTCTGCTTTCCCTGCCCCGACCTTCTTTGATTGAGGCAATCRGCAACTGGAGCCTGGAGTGTATTTTAAAGATTCATTTTGGTCAGGCATTAAGTTAGTTCTTTATAAACTTCGTTCTCTAGAAGATACCGTCTACTGTACTGCTTTTTCAGTCTGGCACCTTGAAGAAGATTTGCCATAAGGGGCTTTTCTATCCAGGAATAAGGCTGCTTTAAAATACACTTTAACTTATTTGGTGAAGGCACTGACTTAAATCCTCCTATTGGTATCTTCTAAACTAAGAAACTGTATCTAATGTAGAAATAAAAACTGTACCAATTTAGCTAGAACTCCATAAATGTAGCACCTAGGAAGGAAAAAAGGGGTGGGGGGGGAGCAGACAAATGGCAAACAGGGCACTGCTGATATACGGTAAAAGTCTGACCTCTATCTGGAGACCAGCTAACAGAACTTGACCCAGAAATTGGAAGGCAAGTGAAAGCAGCAAGAACAATTTGAAAGAAGCAGACCAAGGATTAGTCTTTGCAGGTCCTGCAACTTACAGCTCCCCTATAATTATAACATAACAATCAATCATAAATAGATCATTCATGGGACATGCCAAGATTTTGAAACGTTTTATTTTAAAATGCAATGGTATAAAGTTATTCTTAAAGAACAGGTGCATTAATGCATAGTTTCTGAAATCTTAGTGCCTTCAGTGTTCTGAAATATAAGAACTGAAATCTGTTTCTGAAATCTTTGGTGCCTATTGGTACCATGTACCAATAACATGCCTAGCCCACAACATAGAAGAAAATACATTTTTATTGAGACTGACTAGCATACCACACTGACTACCACTCTGTGTGGTAAACAAATTTAAAAGATAAGGATTGTAATCTATTCCAGCAGATTATCCATCTAAACATGTTGAAAATTGGCATTTGCAGTTGTCCTGGTTTAGGCTGGGATAGGGTTAATTTTCTTCCTAGTGCTGTGTTTTGGATTTAGTATGARAAGAATGTTGATAACACACTGATGTTTTTAGTTGTTGCTAAGTAGTCTACTAGTCAAGGACTTTTCAGCTTCCCATGCTCTGCCAGGTGCACAAGAAGCTGGGAGGGAGCACAGCCAGGACAGCTAGCCCAACTGGCCAATGGGGTATTCCATACCATGTGATGTCATGCTCAGTATATAAATAGGAGGCATGGTCCAGGAAGTAGCGATTGCTGTTTGTGTATCTGTCAGCGGGTGGTGAGCAACTGCATTGTGCATCACTCATTTTGTATATTCTACCATTATTATTATTATTATTTTCCCTTCCTTTTCTGTTCTATTAAACCATCTTTATCTCAATACATGAATTTTACTTTTTTTTTTCTGATTCTCTCCCCCATCCCACTGAGGGTGGGGGGAAGTGAGCAAGCGGCTGTGTGGTGTTTGGCTGCCTGCCGGGTTAAACCACAACAGCAGTACAGATATTTGACCCTTGAAAATTAAAGTTCTGTTGTACAATTGTTCAAGAAGAAAGAAAAAAAAAACAAAAAAAACCCAAAAACACCACCAAACAAACACAGCTTTCTTYATGGCAAAACTACACTCCGGATAGGCAGAGTGTTTACCAATTTCCTACATTCTTTTCACCCTTAATGAACAGGTCTCATTTTTCTGTTTAATACGCACTGCAGGACAAATGTCTTTTCAAATAGTTTTTATCAGCATAATCCATTAATATTAAAGCAGTCTACAGAACAGATACTCCCTAATGCATATAATAGATGGTGTAACAACTCCGTAATAAGGAAAACAATTTAAATCAAGAGATACACATTTCCTCTCTATCACTTTTCAATAAACATTTTGAAAGCAGGTAGCATATAGGCTTCTTGCTCCTCAGAAGCAGATTTAATCTTTTTCAATTCAGTTGGCCTTTTTGCATTGTTCGTTCCCTTCTTGGCCCTAGCTGGAAAAGTGTATTGATTTTTACCTGATCTTATGGCTCTTGCTGTACCATCAATGTGGCATGACAGAGGTAGTGCAGGCCAGATATCCAAGCGTTATGGCTGGATAACACTACCTAATTGGTAGTAACTACTGTTCTCCCTAGCACTTTTTCCTATTTTATGTAATTTTAGTGATATGAATTACATGTATCAACTTACTGAAGCAAAGTATTCTGCATAAGGCGATGCAGAGGAAAGTCTTTCAGTCTCAGGGCTGGGGAAGGACTGTCACTAATCTTTCAACTAGGGGGAAAAAAAAACCAAATAATTCATGTTGCTGTGTAGAAAACTGTCTCAAGCAGCCTTTTCTGCATACCCATTCTGAATTGCTTTTTTTATTTGGCAAGACTGGTCTGATTTTGCGATCGCTTTTCATGATTCGGTGATAAGAGGCAGAAACCAGCAATGCTGTTTACTGCATTTTTCCTGGACTAACAAACTTTGACTATACTTACTTAACCGGTAGATAAGCAATTTGATTGCCTTGGTGGACGTAGTGTATTTGTTCATACATTGCTCAATATGCATTTTCCTGCATATGGTAGAGAAAGTATTTTGTCTTGGGTTTGTTCATATTTAGAGATGGTGTCAAGTTGTTGCCTCTTATTTTAGAAAAATTAGTCAAAGCAACTAATCTAGTAAGATTCCACACGTGATTTCAGCAGCCTGTTTTCTAAGCAGACAAATAAAACATGCACCAGTGCTGGTTTTGAGCTGGTTAAGCTGATCACTATCAAACAGCTTCTGAACCAGAAGATCAAGACAGTAACTGTACTTAAAACTGAYGGTTATGTCAGGGTAAAATGAGTTTGGGCTTGTCAGGACAGAAAGTTGCAACAGCAAGAGCTGTTGACGAGTCACACCAACAGAAAACTTTTTCATTCAATTTTACATGCCATTTTGATGAAGGATGAAGTTATTAAGGCCTAAGGAAAATAGTTCTTCTCTCAGTTCATCTCATTTGTACCCATGAACAAATATAGAAATAAAAGTGAGAAATGAGAACATGTAGGCTTACTAACATAGGCCATGACAGATCAATCTGATGGCTTCATATAAATCAAGTTTCATTTATGTTTAGTGAAGTGTCCTCAGGGAATTAAGACACAGACCATGCACAAAGGTTAAAAAAAAAAAAAATTGTAAGGCAAGTAAAACAGTAAGATATGAAAGTCACTATGCTGGATTGCAGCCAATTTATATTTAATACTCCCATTAACAACAAATTTAAGTTGTTCGAAGATTTGAACTTTTCTGCCATAAAAATTGGAAATCATCAAAACAGAGAAGAACCAGACTGACTCTCACACAAAAATAGACCAAGATGTAGTACATGACGCAAAGTCATATACTTCAACAGAAATAATAAGTTTTACTACGAAGTGGCATGTATAAACAGTGACAGAAGGACCCAAAAGCAGCTACCATGAGACATCAAATGTAGTAACAGCTAATAAAAAGGTAAGACTGAAGAAACCAAAACCAAGATCATGAACCTGACAGACACAACCACTGTAGGTGCTGTGTCTTACAGTCATAACTGGTAAAAATGCACTAAATGGCATATGTGAGCATCTGACACCTATATCTCTGTCTCCATCAGTTGTGAAAGTGCACAGGTACTGCCACTCTCAGGAGCGGCCATTTAAAAAATACATTCTTCCAGCTGTAGACACAGACATGCAGTTGCAGACTTAATCATTTTAATCACAGCATTGCCACCAATTACTTTTGTGGTCTTGAACAAATTAGCTCTTTGCTACAGTTTTTACAGTTGTAAAGGGTGAAGATAATACCAGCCAACCCTACAAAAGTGTTGCTAGATTTACTACTCAGTAGCAGTTTGAAAATGAATACTGCTGTATAAACATTGCATTTTAATGCAGGGCTGAATGCAAACTAATAACTAGCATTCCAATTGCCATCTTCTACACCTACTTTTTTTTTTTTTTTTTAAAAACACATGCAAACAAACTCCCTCAAAGTTAAGAGGAACAACAYGTGCTTACTGAAGGGAGAACAGACTTGTGTCTCTTTCTCCAATCTACAAATCTCCACTCAGTAACATTCAGCTTAGTCTACCGCCAGAGGATTAGTATCAGAAGATTATTCTTATATTTTCATTATATCAATATATTGTGATATTCTTACTGACATATAAAAGAAATTATGCTACTGTAAGGAGCAAAACTTGATTTTTGACATTCCCCAAAAAGGCAAACAGACTGAGACAGTCCTGCTACTCCAAGCCTCTGTACCAGACCCAGTATCAACCCCCTTGAACTAACCTTAAGCCACAGGTAATTATACCACATCTTGGTGGAAAAACAAGATGTTCCTAGTAGTGGTCCTGACAAACAGCATCTGTATCAGCAACAGGAATTTGAGAGAAAGCCTTCCCATCTCTACTGGTACAGGATCTTTGTGCTGCTGAGAGACTTTCCAAAGGGGAAGCCCCTCAGTTAAAGAGCCTTGCTCTTAAGTTTGTGCTGGAGAGGAAGGACTCTGGTGTTRGGTCTTCCCTCCAGTGAATGAAAGTTTATGATTAGGCTGTACCAGAAACAAACAGCAGTGTAAAACTAAAGAACAATGCTCTATTAGGCAGAGGGAAAATTGGAGTGAAGTTATCCTCTGCTTTGCAGAGTTCCTAAATTGGGGGAGAGATCAAAGTCAGCAGCGCTAAAACAGTCTTTATAAAAGCCTGCCGAAAATGTTGATGCTGTGTCCCATCATGCTAAGACAGCAAGCTTCAGGAAGTCTTCAGCACCCAGAGCCCACTTGTTTCAGCACCTTCAGAGACTATGATGATTTCTTAGGCAGACCCTCAACTGAGACAGCTGAAGCTAAAATTGAGTCTGCTTACACTGAAACATAAGCTGGCAAGGCCTCACTAGACCCATGGCCTAGACAAAGCTGGAAAGTAATGCAGTCATTTGCACCAGCAGCTGAAAACCAAGGAACACATTCTGATGGATGAGGTTTGGGAGGGGCTGTTTATTTTGTGTGGGGGGTAGTGATTGGGAAGGAGGAGGTTGCTAACAACAATAAATGCAAAGTGAAGCTCAATACTTTTGATTGGGTTATCTGCTGTGGAGCTTGAGCTCCAGTATCCTTGGGTTCAGCGCTGCTTGGAGCACCCTAACAAGAAAGCTGCATCATTCACAGCCCTGGTACTTACAAGCTCAGACAGTGAATGCCCTGCATGTCCAACACCGGCAGGGAACAGTCTCACCCCAGCAATAAAGGCACTCAAGGCCAATAAAATATCCACTGTGTATTTTGCACAGAAATGGAGAGAGACTTGTATTGCCCACATAGATTCTTCAGGCATACAACAGAATAGAAAGATAAATGAATCATAAGCAACATCTTCCACATTACGCCTGTGGAAATGAAAATTTTACCAGAGTCAGATTAAAACAACACCTGAGAAAGGATCACTTTTGATTAGTTATCATGAAAGGGATTAAATGTATGCTTCAACCTCTGCTTTGTCCTTACACATGTAAGTATCACCCAAGYAGGCAAAAGTCCTCGCTCCAATCATCTGATATTCACAAAGTACAGACAAACATGAAGAAAACAGCTACAGACAAAGCCCCATGGAAGATCCAGCRTCCAGGTTTCCCGTTTCCTGGAAAGTGCTTAGACTACCCTAATTTTCATGCAGTAGACAAACAATCCTGAGGAGTGCTGTTTGATCAGCATTTTTATTAGAATAAGCAAACAACTTAATTCAGATTGCACGTCCAGGAGACTCACAAGAAGTGCTAACTTTTTCTAAGAAACTTAAACTGTTCGTTAAGTCAGTCTGGATCTGACCTACATTATACTTAACATACTCTGGTAAATAAGACCCAGTTGCTGAAGCCAGCAACTTTTTTCGTATTAGAAGCTGTTTCCTAATCTTTAATTTCTAAGGGTGATAAATGTAGTTTCCATTTAAATCTGTAATGTTGTCACTCTAAAGGGTTTGGGTTTTTTTTTCGGGCCCACCGCCTTTGTTCCAAATGGCTGACAGTACCA
>JAYKAV010003049.1:105203-131452 GCA_035582835.1 Phoebastria nigripes
GGAAAGGGTAAAGAAATTATCTGAAAGTACTATAGAATAAACACTTCAAGATGCTCACTAGTTGTATTAGCTCAGCCAATCATATTCTCCCACCAACATACTCTTTATCAGAACAGTAACAGTACTTAATTTAGGTGAAACCTGAAGGCAGCCTCTGATGATAAGTGTTAGAAAATAAATTTCTTTTAAAATACCACCCAACAGTGCTGCTTTGCTACTAGTCTTTCATTCCCTGGCTTTGCTTGACATATCAGACTGACAACCGAAATTAAAAGTACCTCAATGGCAGGAGACTACCATCCAAGTCACTAAGAAACATTAGTATTGTCACATCATGACCATTACTTGTCCCATTCCTGCTCAAAATCTTTTTAGAATTGCTTCAGCGTGAGACCTGTGTTTGCAAATAAACTTAACTGGTATTGATCACACCCACAAAGCTTATTTATGCATTGAGCATAAAGGTAGTCAGAGTATAAGTTTGGCTTCTATGTGTGCTGAAAAAAAAAAAGGAAGAAGCAATAAAATATACATGAACACAGATGATGAGGGTCCCTGCAGACAATTTAGAGAATGGTACATTTGGACATATAAATTATTTTGATTTGTGTACACTCTGAAAAGCTTGAAAAAAATAATGGGAAAGACAGAAAAAGAAGTATACTTTCAAGAAGAGCTACATAATCTTAGGTGAAAAAAAAGACAGCATCAAACCTTAGGGGCTAGCGTGATAGCAACAGAGAAGGCCCCTTAGATTTTGGCTATATCCCACACCACTCACGTTTTTCTCTCCCAGAACTTACACTGATACTCAAGTTTTTATCATTGGAGTGTCCTCTCCTCACACTTCCATTTTCAATCAAGAGAGCTTATGCAAGAGCGAGGCACATTTCTGCTCATCTGAACCAGAGTTCTGGCATGGACATCTGCAGACACTACAGCATTATAGAGTTTCACAGGGTCTGTTGGCTTTTTAGACAGGCTTCAGTGGCAGCTGATCAGGTGTTCTGAAAATGTAAATTTTTAAGCAGTTCCTTAAAAAAAAAAAAAAAAAAGGCAATTAGACCCTTAAACCAGATCTAGACCCTTAAACCAGATCTATCATAGATTAACTAAAAACCTAGAATTATTAGAAAGCAATGGGAATGTGCAAAACCACGCGGCTGCTCTCTTATAGCAAAATATGAAGTTATATGCTTACCACAAGAGACACAGAGGCTCATATATTTGTATACTGCAGAGGTTCAAGGCTCAACAGTCCATGCAAGCAACAACAGAAAGAACTCCTCACTTTGATAAACTCATTTCCATTCAGCTAATGTCTTACGTAAACCCGTATTTTTAGTTCAGGGATTCTCAAATGATCATTTCAGACACATTAAAATTTTCCAATGGAAGGACACAACCACAGGTAGCAAATATAAACCTACTGATAGTAGATCTGCTTTTTAAATTACTTCTTGTGGATTCCTCAGAAGGTACCCACAACCCTCAGGTTGAAAGTCATTAATTTACTGCTTCTGACCTTGCAAAGACCTCTGCTCACCTCAAAACTTTATGCCACAAGCTTTATATAGGTCTTCAAAAACCTACTTTATTTTTAAAAAACACAACATATACAGTAAGCTGAAAAATATCACTGCATGTTTACTGGTAAGCAGGTTTTACTTAATTTTTACCAATGCTAGCAGTTCACTAGATTGTATTACAGTGATTCTTCAAGGACTACAGAGCAATTTGCAGAAAAAACATCAGTCTGACATTTCAACCAAAGCCTCTAACAGAAACCCCAATATTATACTAAGAAAAAGAAATCAGCAAAAGTCCCACCTGAACAAATAACCCAAATCCAAAGAACTACTGAACGGATAAAAGGCCTGTATTCATTTGCCAAGTGATGAAATATAATAAAAATGTGAAATTAAGTACTTAAAACTACTAAATAGTCAGAATTGTTGTAGACCAAGGCTATTTTTCAGTCTAAATACCATATGGGTGGATGTGTTTTTCTTTCATTTACTGGAAACAAAAGTCATGCTATGTCAGCATACAGACTGCTAAATAAATCAAGGAGGTTAGTTAAATACATGTTAAAATATTAGAGAGAAAAAGGACATTCCTTAACATATTTAGTTTTCCTGCAAAGTTGCTGGGGAAAAAAAAAAAAAAAAAAAAAAAAAAAAGAGGCAACTGGTTTACAGAAAAAAAATTAAAGGAAATGAGAGGATATCATGAATTTATGAAGTCAAACAGTCAAATTGTAAAAACACAATATGAAAAATAAAAGCAAACACTGAAATAAGAGGGAGAATTCAGAAAAAGAATGAAGAAAAAAAATGGTAACTATCCATGTATAAGTCTCCCTCAGTAAAGCATACAAGGATGAATAGAAAGATTATCATACAAA
The DNA here is from genome assembly GCA_035582835.1 of Phoebastria nigripes. Classification (NCBI taxonomy): domain Eukaryota; kingdom Metazoa; phylum Chordata; class Aves; order Procellariiformes; family Diomedeidae; genus Phoebastria; species Phoebastria nigripes. Next base: position 107,611 of record JAYKAV010003049.1, read on the forward strand.
GAAAAATACTGAAAATATTAATTCTGCAGCTATCTCACTCAAGGGTGATTTTTAAGTTAAACATAGATGCCACACTGTCTTATCAAGAACTCAAGAAGTCTTCTAGAAGAAACGTGTTACTTCTGAAAAACAAGTTGGGGCTACATTGCAAAACTAGAGAACTGCAAACTTGGCAAACATAAAAGAAAAATAACTCACTCAAAGCAGAATTCACTGGCATTAAATCTGGTGTTAGGCTGCCCCCTTCAACCATGAATTTGAAGGATTCATGTCCTTTCTTGAATAAGTGCTTCAGTATTTGTAAACCATCATGAAAAGTGAAACTACAGAAGTATGAGGTGATCTATCAATAATTAGTGTTCATTCAAATGTAATGGTATCAGACATGAACCCGTTTCTGAGTGAATGCTCATCACAGCCCATTCTTTGTATGGATACTCCTATCCAACGAGAAATATGCACAGCTGATGTGCAAGTCTGTCAAACTGCTTTTGAAATAGTTCAAACTGCCATACTTGGGCCGTAAGATTCCCTTCCTCCTTTCCTCCCACAGGTCAAAATATAAAAGATAAACAAAATGCTACCTCTGCTTACTTCCCCCCTGTAGGTTTTAGAATGGTATTACAGTGGTAAAAATTTTTAAAGCACACACACACAYGAGAAAAGCAAAAGCTCAAGTCGTTCTTAAAAAATTTATGCAGAATTCAGGAGACCTCTGTCGCATCCTGAGCTGTGTCCTTCATTAAAGGTGACTGACTTTCCCCAAGCCTGGGCTCTGGAACTTTTTTCCACAGACCGTACTCATTCAACTGGCTTGTGAAATGTGGTACTTCATTTTAAACTTGATTCTGTACCTTCTTACCTGGCTACAACTCATGAGTCAGAAATAAACAGCAGCTCAGAGACAGAGGATTAACTCCCTTGGAGCAATATTAGATTAAGTGGCAGCATATAATTGGACCAGAGGATAAGTCAAGAACTAATACAGAAATGCCTAAAAGCTCACAAAATATGTGCACATTTCACAAACAAATCTGGACAAGCTTGGCTGACATTGCTGTGTAGCTGTAGTGACTGTGCAGTATACTGAGCAACCTGCGTATCAGATGGCTCTCTTTTAGCCATACCCCTATCCTTCTCCCTCAAAAGCCAATTTATGCAAAAGAGAAAACTACAAAATTAGAATTGTAGCACTCAGACACTGCATTGGTACAACTGATCTTGCATCACAAAGCCTATGGGGACATAATGTGTCTCAATGCAAAAAAAAAAAAAAAAAAATTGAAAGTCCGACTCCTGGAGAACGCTGACCTGTATTATTTTCAAACAGATCGAATTCTACAATATTTCAGGAAAGAATTACTCATTCAGCAATGTAGCAGCTTTTTTGCCAAGATCTGGCAGGGCAAGAAAGGAATAAAACAAGTAACTCCCAAAAGGCAAGTGATTCTACTATAAGACATAAACAAAGATAAACTATAGGTTCTTCTGTGTATCTGAATTACTTTGGTATTGAACAGCATGTGTAGCTTGAAGGTTTCCTTCTTTTGGCTTCAGACCTACATTATAATTTGATTAAGCCAGTTCTCTAAGGCTTTCCTGGTTTTCAGAAGAAACAAATTTGTATGCTGAAGTAGCATATCAACAAAATCATAATACATTACACTAGCAATTGCAAGTGTTTCAACATAATAATCCATACAGTGATAACTGAAGTCACAGTTAAGTATTTAATCTTGTAAACTATCAAACAAACGTAACAAGCGATAGAAAAATTGAGGACAACATGACAACAATATGCTTTCCCAGTTCCCCTGTGTAAATTAGCGCAATTTGCTTTCCATTTCACACTTCAGCCATGGAAACAGGAAATATAGCACATTTCCTTATGTAATAAGGAATTCCGAACCTTCAGACCACTGTCTATCTCAGTGTAGGCCCCCCAAAAGTAAATGGCCAGAGCAAGAAACAGTCCTCTGCTTTACTTTAAAAGCATTCATAAATCTCTCCTTGCCTTGAGGACAGCACTTAGTGCTCCCAAAGCTCAGGCCATCACATCATTAATTCTGTCTCGCCCTCCTCAACAAATATTTCTGGAGCGATAGGTGGTAACCAAGAAGTACATGCCCCAAAGCCTTTACCACAGGCAGAATTGAGAAATTCAGTTTTACCTTTTAACAGGCAAACGATAATGCAATAGACAAATAATATAGTCAAACACAGCAGAAAAAGTAAATTAAAGTAAATAAAGTAAATTTGCTTAATTCCCTGCAAACTAACTTCAGTGAAAGCAGGCAGTAGAAACTCGGGTCAAAGCACTGCACTGCAGATGAGTCACAATTCACTTGATCAAAATCTTTTGCCTCCCCTTCTCCTTTATAATCATTCGGGGAAGGACTCGGCTTAATTAGCTAATTTCCCCTTTGTATGGTCTTTTTCCAATAGAAATAATTTCAGATTTCCTTTGTCTGAGGTTCCAGTTTTATGGCCTTGAGATATTAAAGTAAATTCAGGCATTTTAGATAAGCCACTGTAGCCCTGTCCTGTCACTGTATAATAATCATAACACTTAAATCATGGTAGAAAGAGTTTAGTGTAGTTTTACAAGATGCACTATGTTACACTGCAGGGAAAGGCTGTAAAAGACTGCTTACCAGAAACCACTGTTCTTCAATACATACAGTCTCCACGTTTACAGCTGTGCCTTGCCATGCAAGGCCGAAATCATACCTCCTTTGCAGCCTCCAGAGCGGATACATTTGCCCCCTTCTTCTCCTGCTTTGTATACRTTATCAGGACAAAACCATTCTACTGCTCCATTTCAAATCCTCGGTGTAGGTTTGTATTTTAAATTCTCCTTCCTCCTCCCCTCCCACCAAAAATAACAAACCTGGGTACAGGTGTAACTGTAGACTACACATCCCAAATAACATYTAACTTCTCTTCAAGTCAGATACTATGGTCCAGCAAACACACTTTCCCAATGCCTAATAAAATGTCACAGGCTTTGTACTTACCCAAAATTGCGGGGGCTTAGCGCTTCTCTTGGCCTGAGCTAATTTTTATTGTGGTAACGACTGCCTAGAAGTCAGGTGACAATTCCCCAGCCTGTTTTAGATTCTTTCTATGGGTATCATATATGCAAAGGTCTGACAAACTTACGTAGTCACTGCTTAACAAACAGTCTATATGTTAACTGGGGCCACGGGAGGCTAACTTTGAACTTTGACTAATTGTTAACGGGTGAAAACAGTAAAACTTTACCTGGGAACCAAAAGAAAGACCAAGTAAGCAGACTGTTAAAAAAATAGAAAAGTGCTGTAACCATGTTAGAACAGGAAAATGTCACGGCAGTGACAGTCCCCCACTGCAAACCAGTATCAGCAAAAAGACAGGGAGAACTTGCTTCACTTCCAAGGAAAAGCCATGCAGTGATGCCATGAGTTTCTGAGATCTCATCAGATGTCATAGAAAAGTAGAGGGGGAAAAGAAGCCTGATTGAAAACCTCCCTTCCCATCTCACCATAAATTAGATGAGGTCTAATCAGATTTAACCAAGATAGCCAGACCAACTAGCTCTGGAAATCAGAGACAGTCTTCATGACACATTCAAGTAAGCAACTCTCACCCATACCTTATCCAAGGTTTGAGCACACAGAAGTGGTGACACTTCACTGCCAAGTAGGTGAATTTTGAAACCCTTCTTAAATCAGAGAGATTAGGAAAAATTATGGTCATTTGCAAAGGTTTATATCAATAAGTGTTCAGTAAGAGCACATTTCTGCAGTTTTGCCTTCACGCAACGAGTTAAATAAAAATACATGAATATAATCAAGGGCTACACTTGTGTTAATGAATAAGCAACTTGTTGTATTTGCTTGTTGTGTCATATTCAACTTTAAAAAGTACACATTCAAGGCTGAGGTGTAAAACATTGGTATCATCATCATMCTCAATCTGCATCGGTTTGATGTATGCAGCATTATGCCTACTTGGCATACATAATGAAGACATTCGGGAACCTCAGCTCATTTGAGAAGCCACTTGCACACCACTTGCAACACCAATAACAAATGCTATGTAGGCTCAGAAAGAATGCATGTATTAAGTTTGCCAATTTGAGCATTTTAACTTACACATATATTCCCCTTAACAGTAGTGAACTCGGTTTTATCCCGTTTTCCATATTAAAGTTTTCCGCTTCTATAAAACTTTCTCATAATTTTTACTAACTACATTAAGCCATTTAACTACACCGTTCACTAACCTCTGTGTGCTTTCAGATAACCAGTGTACTTCAGTTATTTTAGTGAATATATATCTCCMTATCCTGGGGCTCTATTCACATTAATCTTATCTTTAACATGTGAAGTCAAAGCCAAAAATTTCAGTACAAAAACAAATTAGATGTTTAGGATTCTATCTCTGGTGTAATTTCCAAGCTTTTTGTTTCACATCCTCTAGAATGTTTCAAATCATAGGCCCACACAGTGTCTATTCCCTCTCCAGTAGTATGATCTGGGATCCAGCAAGGGAAAGGAAAACGACAGGCAATGATTCTGGCATTACATTCAAGTTCTTCTTCCAGCTTCTTCTCCAACTGTGGCATCTGTTGAGCAACAATAAAAAGTTTTCAGAAGCAGTAAAAAACAGAAGCATTCTCTTTAGAATCTAATTCAAGTGTTCAAGAGAAGTCCAAGGTTTGAGGAAATGTTGGGAAAAAAGTTAGGAAAGTATTCATGATATACGTTTTGGCTTTGATGCACTGACAAAGAATATCTAAAACTAGAAAATGGTTATTGTGCCCTGACTGGTGAGATCAAGAAAATCATAACTCTAAGTTCTAAAAATTCAATCAAAAAACATAAATGATTATCCTTAGATAAAAAACCCACAAATTAAGAAAAGACTTTGCATGTTCCAATTCATTATTCTCTTCACTGGGATTCTTCTCTGTAKAGAATGAAAGCTCAGCCCCCTGAATTTATGCTATTTATAACACCCCAAGTCGCATGAACTATTATGCAATACTCAAAGGCCAACACCTCTCATAATTTCCAGTCTAACCCCAGGACAGATCCTGGGACACGTAAAACATCATACAGCCAACAACCCAAAGTAAACATTCTGCTGTCACTGTATGGTAAAGTACTGGTATGCTAAATACTACTGAAGTTGAGCTTTGTTGGCTCCAGCCTGTTAACATATGCATGTAAGTCCCTGCAGCAGTACGGTACAAAACAGCACACAGAATTATAGAATCATGGAACAGTTTGGGTTGGAAGGGGCCTTTAAATGTCATCTAGCCCAAGCCCCCCGGAACTGAGCAGGGACATCTTCAACTAGATCAGGTTGCTCAGAGCCCCGTCCAACCTGACCTTGAATGTTTCCAGGGATGGGGCATCTACCACCTCTCTGGGCAACCTGGTCCAGTGTTTCACCACCCTCAGCGTCAAAAATTTCTTCCTTATATCTCGTCTAAATCTACCCTCTTTTAGTTTAAAGCCATTCCCCCTTGTCCCATCGCAACAGGCCCTGCTAAAAAGTTTGCCACCATCTTTCTTATAAGCCCCCTTYAARTACTGAWAGSCTGCAATAAGGTCTCCCCAAAGCCTTCTCTTCTCCAGGCTGAACAACCCCAACTCTCTCAGCCTTTCTTCATAGGAGAGGTGTTCCATTCCCCTGATCATTTTTGTGGCCCTCCTCTGGACCACAGGCTCCAACAGGTCTATGTCTTTCCTGTGCTGAGGGCTCCAGAGCTGGACACAGTACTCCAGGTGGGGTCTCACCAGAGCAGAGTAGAGGGGCAGAATCACCTCCCTCGACCTGCTGGCCATGCTTCTTTTGATGAAGCCCAGGATACGGTTGGCCTTCTGGGCTGCGAGCGCACATTGTCGGCTCATGTCCAGCTTTTCATCTACCAGCACCCCCAAGTCCTTCTCAGCAGAGCTGCTCTCAATCCCTTCATCCCCCAGCCTGTATTGATACCAAGGCTTGCCCCGACCCAGGTGCAGGACCTTGCACTTGGCCTTGTTGAACCTCATGAGTTTCACACGGGCCCACTTCTCGAGCTTGTCCAGGTCCCTCTGGATGGCATCCTGTCCCTCAGGCATGTCAACTGCACCACTCAGCTTGGTGTTGTCTGCAAACTTGCTGAGGGTGCACTCGATCCCACTATGTCGTTGATGAAGATATTAAACAGTACTGGTCCTAACACGGACTCCTGAGGGACACCGCTCATGACTGATCTCCATCTGGACATTGAGCCATTGACCACTACTCTCTGGATGTGACCATCCAGCCAATTCCTTATCCACCGAATAGTCCATCCATCAAATGCATATCTCTCCAATTTAGAGAGAAAGATGTTGTGGGGGACCGTGTCAAATACCACTATGCAACTCTCCTTGGTTGAAGACCTACAGTCCAGCTTTCCTCCATTTGCAAAAATTGAGCAGATATGAAAGTCAAGGGAAATATCACTACTCTTCCAGAACAGAGCAACACCCTGCCCAGTCAGATACTCTATCTCCGGTAAGTACTTTGCAAATTCTGCTATGGATTAAGTGAGAAAAGAATTAACACATCTAGACTTCAAAGAAATTTCTTTCCCATCCCAGATAGTGATTACGTTCTGAAAAAAAATGAAACGTGATAGATTTAGCCATTTTTGTCCTTTGGAAAAGTTTGATGTTATGCTTAAGCAGATCAGTGCACATCCATTTGGAATTCCTTTTATTCTTACATACTGTATCTATCTCAGGGAGTAATTATAATAGCAAGCTCCACAGGTTACTTCTATTACATGTAAAAATCTATTTACTTTGATATCATGACATAACATTTAGATATTAAAAGGTTAAAAGGACAGTAATTATTTACAAATACAGCTCAATTTAAGTCACAAAGGACACAAAATATATAAAAAAATTCACAAAAAAAGAAAAAAACACAACACAACATTATTAGAAAACAAGACTGACTGAAGAAAATGTATTTCCAAAGGCTGCAGATAGCTTCCATTATCACATACATGCAGGTTGTGCCTTTGATGTAACATCCTATTATAGCTACATTTAAGCTTACGATGAAATATTTTAGGAAAAATTATAGTCATAGATGTAATATATCAAAGAGTTACCTCTGAATATTTTTAAGCATTCTATGCTCTGATTTTATCCAAACAGCAAATGCTTTTAAACATTTTTGCTACCGCACCTTAAATAAACTACAAAAATAAGCCCACTTTGGTATCTCAAACTGAGACACCAGAAAAGGAAGGACTAAGTTGTTACAGAAATTACAAATACAGACATAGCCTAATTTTTAATGAGTAATTATGAAAATTAGTGACATCTCATGTCTATACTAGCTGAGATTAGAAAACTTCATGAATAGTTCAGCCAAAAAGAATTGTATCCTTGAACCAAACAGTCAAACTAGTTTTTAAGCTAAATCTCTCAGTAGCATTAGGTGTTATAATCATACTGTATTTTATATCAAGCCAGGGTTGGGGTTTTTTTGGTATGTCTACATAGATATACAGTTTAGTAAACCTTTTGTACAGTATATAATCAGTTAAAATACACAGAAGCTGTGAACATGAACACCTGGTAAGAATTCTGTCATCCCACCCTGAACAAGTAAAAGTCTCTCTGCAATGACTCATAGATAAACACACCTTCCCCCAGATGCTTGCAAGAACAGAGAGGTCTTAGTCTTCCCTGAAGATCAATAAATCCAAGTTCTGTAAGCTAATCTTGGATATGAAATAAAAGCACTGTGTGACAGCATCAAATCAGACCAGTATTATTAAAAAAGCTAGAGAGATCTATTGCCCTCAGTAAAAAAGAGAAAATGCATTAAAGTTTCTAGAAAATCGATTTAGTCATTCAGGAGGCTAAGCATTCACAACTTCCGAAGTAAATTTAAAGGGGATCATGAGCAAATGAATGCTCAGGAAACACAGTAGTTCATATGTTCGGATGTTACATTATGACAGTATTTTTATTGGAAGAATTTAGCCTAGTATTTACTGAATTTACTGAAGTTATTCTGAGCCCTATAGCTACTCCTTCTGTCATAGTTGTTACTAATTTATCCCACTTTATACTATTACATTTAAAGTTAAGCCAGTATTTCTGCTAGGTTTACATACGTTTTCCCAGGGCATTTGTTTATTTCTAGTTTACTGAAATATCTTTCTTCACCTGCACTTTTCCCCTCAGTGCAATTGCAGAATTTCTGACTGCAAATTCAAGTATTTACACTGCCCCCTCCCGGAACTCAAGCTAGACAGCACATAACATCCAAACCTGGCAACATCTGCAGCACAAGTAACATCATAGTTCTCACTAATATGCTACCCACAAAAGTAGGGGGGGGGGGGGAAATGCATTTTCACTTCAGTTTCCAACATGAGTTACAATTTGAATCTGAAGTAGGTATTTAATTCCAATGCTGTTAAAGAAAAAGCAGAGAATAGGGAAGCTGTATTATGCTTCTTGTTGCATCTTCCTGTTACTACTACAGAAATATTATCAGTGTATGTTGTATGGTATAGCATCACATAAAGCTCTTCACTCATTTCATCCCACATCTGCCTTAGCAGAGGAAGAAGCAATACAGAAGCATTTATAGCATATTTCTGTTTCGTTCCCCCATACGCATTCAACCTATATAGAAGATTCTAATAATAAATCAAAATATCAATAATATTTAAATATTTAAGATTTTTTTTCTCTTTTCTAGTAAAAAGAGAAAAAGAAAACTAGATCAAGCCGAAAGCCAAAGTGAATGTAAAGTCTGACTGAATTTATCGAATATATCACTAAAGCAGTCACTATTCAACTCAATTTCTACACCAGTTTTGAAGAACGCATTTTTCCCAGGGACACAATGAACCTAGGCTACAAAGCCATCCTGAACGGCAAAGAATTTGTGGACTTGTACTCTAGCAATTATACCTCAAGTATTTATCTCCCTTCCTAAACCTTCACAGTCTAACATGGGCAAGGGATTATTTCAATATACCAGCTGCTGGCTTATTTGAGGTGAGCTGGTTTTTGGACAAGAACATAAGCAAAGTTCAGTACTCTCCTCTAACAAGGTTCYCAAAAATCAGCTTTAGCCAATTTCCTACTCCATCGTCTCCCTGCAAACTCCTCATTTTTTCAGTATGAAAAACTGAAATTTTCAAGAACCAATCTATCACCTTCCCCCAAGCAACTTGAGCACAGCAGTTTTCATTTTGGTGCTGAACCAATGGACAGAAAAATACTTCTCAAAAAAACATGTATATTTTCAGAGCTCCAGTCTGCATACTGTCACAAGTTTTACCAGGTTTTATCACTGACATTAATAAGCAACAATGAAATATCAAAATATTAGTACTAACTACCTTTGACATTCTGCAGGTTGGTTCATTTTGCAGATGAACGTACTAATACTGAGTGCCTTGGTATTAAAACAATTAAACAATGCAAAAATAGTAAGCTTACCATTTGAGGTACCCCAAAAACAACAACATTCGCATAATGGGAAAAAGAAACCTAAAATAAAATTTGAGAAAAAGTCTTAATGAAAGTGGCATTTATATTTGGAGAAGTTCTCACGATTCTTTTCCCCTAATCCCTCTAGCTGCACTCCTTTCAACAGGAATTTACACCAAAAATAAGAAAGGAGATGCCATATCAACTTTTCATCACACAAATTTCCACAAAAAGACAACTTCATATTGCTGAACAGCAAGAAAACTTCTACTGCCGAGCCAGGAATATGGCACCAATCCTAGTAGCACAGATAGTATTAATTTAGAAAGCACCTACATAATTTTACTCATGGCTAAGTTTTTCCACAACTCCTGTATATGTTAAAATGACATATGTCTTAAGTTTGCCCCCACTTTTGTTAAATGTTAGCTAGCTATAAAAACTTGCCAGGCATTCCAATGCCTGGGTTCTTCCAGTCAGTGCCATGAAGTTTTCCTATGCTCCTCTCTGAACAAAGATAAAAACAGTAAATTCACACTTCCCAAAAATTCCTGGTATCCACTCTACCCATTACAAAATGCCATTCTTAAAACAAACAAACAAAAACTGCCAACCAACAACTTTGACAGGAATAGCAGGGGAGCGGCCCACATAAATATGACCCAAAAAAGCACGCCTCATTAAAGAAGCAATTATGACTCAAAAGATTGAAAATTGTGAAAAAATCTCACTCACTCACATATATGTAAGTTACCTTAAAGCAACACTCAAAACCAGGTAACACATTGCACAGCTAGAAAAGAACACACGCCTAATGAAATGTCAGATGAGATTGTCATCTTGCACATTAGGTGAATAAGAGTCTTGTTACTGACTCCACAGAATCAGCTCTCAGTGAAGCCTGACGTTACAGCACCCCACATCATTCATCAGGCACAAGTATGACATAGTATGCTCGAGGAGCCTGTACTGAAAAAGGACAGCACGTCACCGAAGCACAAAACCAGCAGGGCAGTGTATTGTGCTGTGAGCCTAGTTTTGATGGGCTCAAGTACTTTTCTCAAAGCCCAATACAGCACCTTGTGACCAGTCAGCATTCTGGTTCTTTCAAGAAATTATTTCCAAACTATGAAAATCTCTCAAACATCCCAGATTCATTCTTACATACTTCACCACCTACCTTCCATAAGTCTGAAATATAAAATTTGGTGTTCTGATGCACCCCATCTCTCCAAGCACGGTATCTGGAGTACCAGACTAGCCAGGGATTTAATTCATAACCAACAGCTTTGAATCCCCTTTTTGCAGCTGCTATCACCTACAAGGAAGAAAATAAATCTTCACTTAGAAATGGAGAAAGTGTATTCATCTAAACAGGAGCACATAGTTTTATTTACAATATAAATCAAAGGAATGCACTTTTGTAAGTCACTCAGGTTTTAATCCCCAACAGATTAGTAGTATGGTGAACAAAAACTCAAACTACATTTTACTATTACGACTAGTCCCATTGAAATTAATAGATATATTCAGACAAACAAAATGAACCACTTAAAGATTCACAGGGCAAAGCTGTAAGCTTGTAGTATGTCTATGATTTACATAAAAGTTTAATTTAACATATTCGTGACACTACCTTGGAATTAAAGAGTACCAAAATTGACCATGGAGAGAACAGTGAAATACACAAGCACAAATGCTCAAAATTAGAGCACTTAACTTATTTGAAAAGCAGTGATGGGTAGGCACTTGAGAGACCCCTGAATCAGAGCCAAAATGACCTACAATAGAAAGAGTATGAAAGTAATCTGTTGCCCTACATTTAAAAAAATGTAGGTCAAAAATTTAAATGTAGATTAAAAAATTGAAAAACCCCCCACACAAATCTCACAGTATAGCTTTCATCCAATGCTAAGCCTCATGTATTATTTTAAAAGGCAAAAGGTAATTCAGATAACAAATAGATTTTCAAAGACATTCCTCTAAATTAGACCCTAAGATTTAGAATTGTTAAACTGTATTTCAAGTGGCTTCAAACAAGATCAAAGCCTACTTATTTTTTAGGAGAAAAAAAAAAAAAAAAGAAAATACAAAAAGGCACCAGTTTCTAGAATTAAGGTTTAAGTCATAACTTAAAAGGTTACTGTCAAGTTCTAATCAGGAAAAGCCTGATGAACTATGAATTACAGAACAGGCAAGGTGAAATCAGGAAGAAGTACACATTTCTTAATAGAACTTCTCAAACAGCATTACCTGGACAGTGTGTTTCASACTATTAAAATAATGCATCTTCCATCATGCACACAGCATTTGCAAATATACTAAAACGAATCTGACATTTTTACCATGGTTGGAAACAAAAATATGGTCATATTTATCCACCAATTACACCTGAGTAAGTGCTAAATATTTAAAAGCATCTGAACAGAAGCTCAACTTTTTTTAGGACAGATGCATTAAGGCAACACCAAGCATTCAATTTTAGACGCCTGGCTCTCCAAGTAGTTTCCAGTCTCCATTTAGGCACCTATATATATATATACACACACACACAAAATCAGAATTAAACATGCAGTACCTAGTCAAATTAGATGCCTCAGATGAGGGTCAACAGCCAGAATGCTGAGCAGAGGGGACATTAGAAACTGCAGTTCTCTCGTACCTACGTGCTTTTCTCCRTTTCTTACTTGGGCACAATTCCTTCTAAGCCACCTTCACAGATTTGGATTTCCAAATCAAATTTTTTAGTGTGGACAAATGGTTGACTCATTCACATGAAATATGGACAAAGGTAGCATTCAATAACTTACTTGTTTCAACCAAAAACCCACTTAGTGCGCCATCCTGTTGCTAAAACTGACTTGAAGCAGATGGTTATAAAATGGTACATGAAACRCCACAACTACAAAAACCCCCACACCATTCTCCAACTATACCCTCACCACCACATTTCACAAATTGGGGTTCAGACAATGTCCTGGAAGCACAGTATCACTTTGGCTTTGGTGATTCTCACTGTTTCTCTTGGTAATTATTCTAGTTTCACCACACTGATTTTGAAGCTGGGCAGCCACCACTGCACAAAGGTGTGAAGACTACAGTTCTAACAATACCAGGATTTTTATTTTTGTAATCCATCACTCATTCCTCATTCTCTTTTGTTCTTCTATCACATTTATACAATAAGCATTGAGCTGCAGCTCCAGAAGCACAGTGCTATTTAATCTCAGCCTCACATGCTGCAGGTATAAATCCATGAGGAATCACAGCTCTTTTGCAATCACAATACCAATACTCCAATCGCATCTTTTCACATGAATGCAGTGCAGTTCCCTCCAGCCAACAGGATGAGGTTATCATTTTGTACACTACCTTGTCAAGCTGCAGGTAAGACTGGAGCAAAAAATATTGATTACTCACCTAAACTGAACATAAACCTTTCTCAGCTTTGAGCCTTTTCATAAGACTCAAACAAAAACACTGGATGCCAGAGACAAGACATTCATAAATATGAGAAAACAACAGCAGCCATGGCTGGAGCATTTGGGACTTTTTTGAGAGGTGATATAAAAGGAAGGCTATGTCCATAACTTACAATACGGCCATCCCCGCTGCCAATGTCAACTAGGGAGCCGCTTCTGTTTTCTAACATTCTCAGCACATTCTGGATCTGAGTGGAAGTTGCAGGAACGAAGGGCAGGCACACTTTCCTCAAAGCCGGGGTCACGAAGGGGGTGACCACAGCGTAGAGTGCCACCAAGGTCCCACCGACACCAGCGGTGACCAACAGCCCCCAGCTCCTCCTTCTGGAGCCGCCCTCGCAATCCTCTCGCGGGCCTGCTGCATGGCTCCCGTTCGCTAGCGCCTTGGACATCACACCTAGAGACAGACATTAAGGAGTATTTTCTCTAATAGCTTTATTATGTACTCACTTAAGACAAAGCAGTATAGTATATTCTATCAAAGAGATAGGAAATCAGGAAAAAAAACTGATATCCCCTTAGCTGATCCCTAGACCCTAGGGAAACATTAGTAGTGCTCTTTTGAGAAGCTGAAGCGGTGGGTTAATTTTTCAGGGCAGGAAAGCAGTTTCTGTTTAAGCCCGTAGTTCTTCCCACCCGGCCGGGCAGCAGCAGCGCGCCCCGGAACAGCTCAAGGGCGGCGCAGGCAGAGACCTCGCCGCCACAGACCGCCCGGGAGCCCGCGCTCAGGGAAACGTCCCTGCGCAGTTATTGTTCTTSCCTTCAGGAGGAACTTTTCTCCAGAGCACAACACGCTTAGCTGCAAGACCTCCCACCCAGCCACCCTGCCACCGCCGAGCAACAGCAGGTGTTCTCGGCCGGCAGTATTTATAGGAGAGGGCAATACCACTTCGCCATGCGGGGGGGACCGAAACCTTTCTGAAGGCCCTTCAGCGAGGAGYGGCGCGCACCCTTCCGCCGTGTGTCTGTCCCTACTCCTTCGCTTTCACGTCACCCGGTGCAAGCCACTGCTGCCGCGCTTGGCGCCCGTATTCTACCTAATATAGTCTCCTTCCCTTTCCTCCTCCCCCCCCCCCAGCTGGGGGACGGGGCCGCGAGCGCCGCGCAACTCCCACCGTGCCGGATGCTTCCAGAAAGGTCCGCTGGAGGCGCCATATAGGTCCCGCCCGCCAAATGTGTCGCGCGGCCGCCGGCTGCGCAGGCGCGGAGCCGTGCGCGGGCGAGCGTGCTGCGTCACGGCGTGGCGGGCGGGGTTGCATCCGGCTCGTGCTTGCCCGGTGTGTGGGAGCGAGTGGCAGCCATGTCGGCCATGGGGACTCTGGCGTTTGACGAGTATGGGCGCCCCTTCCTCATCCTCAAGGACCAGGAGCGCAAGACGCGCCTCATGGGGCTCGAGGCGCTCAAGGTGAGCGGGCGGCCGCCGATCCGTCCGCGGGCCCTCGCTGGGCGGGCCGCGCCGCGCCATGCTGCCGTTAGGGGCGGGGAGCGGGCGCCGTTAGGCCTCGGCGGGAGGATGGAGCCTGTTGGGACGAGGTGGTCCTGCGCTTGGCTTCTGCCCCGTGTCAGGCGCAGGGCGCCTGAAGCCTGGTCTACGCCCCGCAGGTGTGGGAGGGGTGGTGGGAGAGAGAAGGCATGGCCCCCGGGGCTGGGAATGCGCCACCCGCGGCATAGGGTCTGTGGGGTCTCCATGGCGTGAGTCCGCTCCTGCGTCGCGCGGCTGCGGGGTTGTCTCCCCTGGGGGTGCGGCGCGCCCCTCCCGGTGGCTCCTGGTCGCCGCGGGCAGGGAGGCTCCCCGCAGACCCCCACCCACTCCCCCCCGTCTGAAGCTCGGTCGTTGTTCCCAAGAAAGGCTGTGGCTGAGCGAGTAGGCAGCCTTGTGTGAATGCGTGTGGTTTAAATACTGATGGAAGAGTGGAGTAAAAGTATACTGGCTTCTGCTTTTAGCGTTGCGTGCTTCTGTTGCATCCCTGCTTGGGGCCCCAGCCTTGGGGCTGTCATTTTAGCTGCTCCGCTTTTGCATGCTTTAGCGGTGCGACTGCAAGCTCTGCAAGAAAAGGCACGGGAAATGTTTCTGGCATAAAAACAATACGCATATATGGATTTTTTTTTTCTTTTCCCTTAGTTGTAATTGGCTGTTGTCAGTTAAATTTCAATATTTGCTTTAGCTTTTTTCTCCTGTATTCTTCATAGCTTAATACTATGATTTTGGGATGCGTGATGATGATTTAACTTATTTCTTCTTTGTTTTACAGTCTCACATAATGGCAGCAAAGGCTGTAGCAAGTACTCTGAGAACATCCCTTGGGCCCAATGGTAATAATGAAATAATTTTAATGGTTCTTTCWCAGTAATTTGGGGGGGGGGATTTTCTAGATTTTCCTTAATGCTTTGAGTATATTTTTTTTAGGCTTGGATAAAATGATGGTGGACAAAGATGGCGAGGTGACTGTGACAAATGATGGTGCTACCATCCTGAATATGATGGATGTGGATCACCAGATAGCCAAACTTATGGTGGAGCTGTCTAAATCTCAAGATGATGAGATTGGGGATGGAACTACTGGAGTCGTTGGTAAGACAAGATTTTAAATTTAACTTAGCTTTTCCAGCTTTAAAATCAAGCTTATTCAGCTATTTTAAGAAATTTTGTGTGAAATAACAGTAGCTTTTCTGTAGCACATTTTTAAAGTATTTACTGCTTCAGTATTGTCAGTTCTTGTATTAGAAGTCTTAGCATCAGAAAGATGCTTTTGTGTCTTTTCTAAGTATGGTCACATTTTAAGTTAGTGTTGATAGTCCTCTTTGTACTTTCAAAATTTTTCTGCATAATTTTTTTTCATAATCTTCTATCTGTCCTGGCTTGGTGCCCATGCTTCTTTTTGGTCTAACATAATGCAGTTTTCTTTCTAAGCATAACAAGTAGGGGGTTGTTTAGGGTTATTTTGTCATTTAAGAAACCTTGAACTGTTAAAATATTACAGAAAAAAATCAGAAGGCGTACTTTTTAATGTTTTGATAATGTATTAAAAATGATGCTTCAATCTGTGGAAGAGTAAACATTATTTTAAAATTTTGTTTTATAGTTCTGGCTGGAGCATTATTGGAACAAGCTGAGCAATTACTAGATCGTGGTATTCACCCTATCAGAATAGCAGACGGTTATGAGCAGGCAGCCCGCATTGCTATTGAGCATCTAGACAAAATCAGTGATAGCTTTCCAGTTGATCCACAGAACATTGAACCTCTGATCCAGACAGCAAAGACAACGCTAGGCTCTAAAGTGTAAGTCACAGAAAACTTCAGAAGAATATTTAGGTTTCCCTTAAAAACACTTCACTTTGAAAGGAGAAATCCTGGTGTTTTGATGGATTATTACATTGTTTGTGTTATTAGAGTGGCTGCTGAAGGCTCTTGTATGTTTGATTTTGGCTAATTTCTCAATGGACTCGTGTCTCAGGATAAGAAATTGTGAATCCTTTTTCTCTAAAGGGTCAATTCCATGAGGTTAAACAGCTGCAAAATCAATTTCATTCTAACCTGTTAGTTCCAGATTTCTGCATCATAGCAAATTCCAGAAGTAATGCAAACCTTTTAAAAATAATTGTGTGTTACATTTCCAAGGTTTGTTTTGGTGGGTTTTTTTTTTCCCTAAAAAAGATTTTTGTAGGATAGATCCATAAGTGCATTTTTCATTATAGGTTCTGTGTGTAGTATATAAATACAGACATTGTAAGGGCTTCCTTTGCAGAGCTGTCTTAACAGTGGTTTCTGTGACTTGAATGTTTCTTAGTTGTTAATTCTCCTCACTTGTTTCGAATCTCTATCTTGAGACTATGTCCACAAAGACTATTTAGACAAACCATATTGCGTGTTCTGTTTTCTGCCATATTTAGCATCTTTTATTTCTATGAACAAACAAGCAGGACCCCCTCTTTTAATGGAGCGTACAAAAGTTGTTAGCTATAGTGATACTTTTTTCTGTTCAAGATTGATAGAATCGCTTTTTCCTTCCCAATTGTGGAAATGTAATGCAACTTTATTGTATTTTTTTAAACCTAGAGTTAACCGTTGTCACAGACAAATGGCAGAAATTGCTGTAAATGCTGTACTGACAGTAGCAGATATGGAACGTAAAGATGTTGATTTTGAGCTGATCAAAGTACAAGGCAAAGTGGGAGGTAGGCTGGAAGATACACAGTTGGTTAAAGGAGTGATTGTGGATAAAGATTTCAGTCATCCACAGATGCCTAAAGTAAGTGATGTCCCTGTGTGCGTATCTCATCTGTAATGGCTTAAATAAGATTGTCTAGCCCACTTCAAATGCTGTCCTAGCATTTCTTAAGTATTTAAACAGCGTTGTGGTTTGGCTTGGTTTTTCATCCATATATCAACAGAGAAAGGGGAGAGGAGCATTAAATTCTTCATGTTGGAAGAGACCAAGTTAGAATTTACAACAATCTTGAGAAATGATGGGGGGAGGGGGGGGGAGTTACTGTACAACTAAGTGAGGACAGGTGCAGAGTTCTATGTTGAAGCAGAAATAATCATCCATAGTGTGTAATATGCCTAAGATGCTTAATGCAACTCAGTATCAAGAAATGCTTCTTAAGCTTTACAAGTTGCTGTGTTGTCCTGTTTGGAACACCTCAGAAGCTGTCCTTTATTATATTTGGTGTAGTGAGGTCTCCAAGTCTTTGTGCAGCGTACTTCAAGAAAGATGGAGGCAATTTAAAATTTCTACTATTCTAAAATATTTTTCTAGTAGGTGACACTGTTTATCCTATAAWAAGGAAGAGTGGTGGAAAATATCAGTCATGTAGTACATAAAAGGTGGCTATGAAGATGAGTATGTAGTATTCTTAGTCGTCATGGTGGATAGGGCAAATAATGGTTTCATTGAAGTTTTTTTCTGTTTTTTTAAACACTAAACTATAAAAGATACCACTGGTAAAGATTGTTAAGGGCTTAAACAGTGTCTTGAAGCTGTGGAATTTGTTCTAAGTGGGTTATAGAGACTTGATGGAATTATTTGGGTGTAGTTTCACTTCAGAATAAGTCAAATGATCTTCAAGTTTCCTCCTATCCCTGTGTTTTTAAAGATCTGTCTGTATGTTTTGCAAATACAAGAAAGAGGTGTTACTGAGGTCAAAATTCAACTTTTTTTTTCTTTTTTTTTTTTTTTTTTTTTTTTAAATTGTACAGGAGCTTAAAGATGCTAAAATTGCAATCCTTACTTGTCCATTCGAACCACCTAAGCCTAAAACCAAGCATAAGCTTGATGTCACATCTGTGGAAGATTACAAGGCACTGCAGAAATATGAAAAGGAGAAGTTTGAAGAGATGGTGAAACAGGTAGTCTTTAAGATTATTTCTCTGTTTTCTACGTTTTTCATAGCCTTTACACAGACTAGCATAGTGCATTGATTTATTTCTGGAAGTGAGCTAATAATCCTGATAGGAGGCAACATACAAGCAATTGTAAGGCTATGAATAGAAGTTAAGTTTATGTAAGAAAGAGATACCACCCTGGTTTGAAATTTACTTTGATCTTTATGTATGCCAAATGGTTCTTTTTCAGACTTGTGTTTTGAGAAAATTAGGAGAATTAAAACCGTGAAAAGATTGTTTTTCATTCCTGTGTTAGTTCTGATCAGAAGGTTGATGTTGTGTGTTGCTTTCAGATAAAAGACACTGGTGCAAACCTGGCTATTTGCCAGTGGGGTTTTGATGATGAGGCAAATCACTTGCTGCTCCAGAACGAGCTGCCTGCTGTTCGTTGGGTTGGTGGACCTGAAATAGAAGTAAGTAAAATCTTCTAAAATTGGGCTTTGTACCAGTTCTCAAATATTTGTAAAGTGATACACTGTACCAATTAAAAGTTCAGGCTTTCTGGGTGGAACTGCGTAAGTGTGTGTATGGGTAGGTATTGGAGAAACATCATTGGGCATCTGTGGGAGGAACCTACAATGAATGGGATTATGGTTTATAATTGGAGTGTATGCATATTACTTGTTAAAAGTTTTATGTGGCTAGGAATGTTTCTGCTTTAGTCTCGCTGTTTGCAGAAACAAGGCATCGCCTGAAATACTTCGAAGTGATGGAAAGATAACCTTTTGGAGTAGGCATTTGACAGACTCTCTTCCACTAGTCTTATGTTATGAAAAACATAATGGGAAAGTCTTCTCAAAATAATTGATGGTTGTTTAACTTCAGTTAATCGCCATTGCAACTGGAGGACGCATTGTTCCTCGCTTCTGTGAACTCACGGCAGAGAAACTGGGTTTTGCGGGTATTGTCCGAGAGATCTCCTTTGGGACAACGAAGGACAGAATGCTTGTCATTGAACAGTGTCAGAATTCCAGAGCTGTGACCATTTTCATTAGAGGAGGAAATAAAATGGTGAGATGCTTAGTTTGTTACGAATGTTTGATACATAAGTTGCAGAATGTGTAGTTTCTTTCAAAAGCATATTAACTCTTGTTTTTGTCTAAACTTTCTTTGCAGTGTGGACAAATAGAAGGGGGGAGAGTTGTAGGCAGTTGTGACTGTGTGTTAGAAGTCACTTGTTAGATTCACATCCTATGTCTTTGAATGAAGACTCTTGTTTTCACACTATTAGACCATATAGTTCATAAATATAGAAATAATTTTACCTGTGGATGCTCTAATTTGTTTTTTCTCATGGGAGGATCACTTTTATGAGTAAAGACATACTAGCATTTTTGAAAGATTTGGTTTTATTACAGACCTAGGTATGTCACTTCTGATTTAGTCCGGTTGAAAAAAATAAAAAATAAAAAATAAAAAAACCAAATCAAAACCCCCACACGCGCAGAATGAGACCATTTTAAATGCTTATGTACTTAACCTGGTTCTTAGTTTTACTGTTAGTGTTAAATTATATTTAGTATAGGTCAAGTCCTACTTTGAGTGAAAAACCTTAGGAAGAAAAGAACATAACCCGTAGTCTGAAGAGTTCTTTAAGAAAGCAAAAATACTGCTTTAAAGGTCAGCATAACTTGTTAAATCCTTCTACATCTGTTGAAGTTGGGAGTTGACACAAATTGCAGTCTGAAAATAATGTTGGCATTTAAATTTAAGTGTTTTGTGTCTTGAAAATAGGCAAGATTGAAAACCTTACCATGAAGTTTTTGTTGTTTCAATTTATAGATTTAACAAGTAACATTGAAAATGTGTGTATTTTTCTTATTCCTTCTGTGCCACTGGATGTCTAACATTTTATATTTTGAAATAGTATAACATAGCAGCACTAGAGCTGCATTAGAGCCGTGAAAAGATCCTACAGTTTATTTGCAGTTTCCATTTCTGTATTAGGAAATATATCTTCATAGCCTTCAGTTGTGTATATGGTAAAATATATGCTATTTTATAATTCCAGATTATTGAAGAAGCAAAGCGATCTCTTCATGATGCATTGTGTGTAATCCGGAATCTTGTTCGTGATAATCGTATCGTATATGGTGGTGGTGCAGCTGAAATTTCTTGTGCCTTGGCAGTCAGTGAAGCAGCAGATAAGGTAAGAAAGGAACAGTTACAACTTTCTTTAATTTATGAAGGGAAAATAAGGATTAAGTCTGTCTTAAGAGATTCAAAAAAAACTTCAAAGAGCTTCCAGAAAGTGCATATTATGGAACTTCCTGACATTCGCTGATAACCAATGTCAAAAGTTTTCCTTCCCCTCTCTGTAAAAAGTCGTTACCAGTACCTTTTTCCTTTTATGATAAGAGCAGTTTAAAATTGTTTTAATTTGCAAGTAGTTACCATCCAAAGGTATTCGTTCAGTTGTTGAGATGCATATTCCCAAGAAAATCGGCATATCGTGTATATATTTTACAGCTAGTGTGAAAATCTGCTTTTGCTAACACTGGAGTTAATAGCTGTATGAATTTAAATTTCTTTTCCCCTAGTGCCCATCTTTGGAACAGTATGCTATGAGAGCTTTTGCAGATGCCCTGGAGGTAATTCCCATGGCACTTTCGGAGAACAGTGGTATGAATCCAATACAGACTATGACTGAAGTACGGGCTAGGCAAGTGAAAGAAAATAATCCTGCCCTCGGCATTGATTGTTTGCAGAAAGGAACAAATGGTAAGAACTGCAGTGTGGAGAAGGAGGAGCATAACAGGGTTTTCTTTCTCAGAAGATCAAACACTTACTGTTTTGCTTCTCAGTCCCCCTTTTTTTTTTTTTTTTTTTTTTTTTTTTTTTATACTAACCTGTGCATCACTTCAGTTATGAACTCTTGCCCCTTGTCATAAAAAAAGGGAATGCAGGTGGAGAGATACATGCATGTCTACCAGGTAGAAAATGTATAATTGCTTGAAAACCTTTATTTGGTGGCAAGATTAGTTGAAGATGTCCTTCTGGGACAGGAATAAAAGCTACTCACTATGAGGCAAGAGCAGGCTGTGTTTTAAATACTGCAGTTTTAGTGGTCCAGTTTACGCTGCAGCCCTACAAGCAGTTGTTTTGAGAAACAGCTTGTGAAGAAGTAAACAAAAGGTTGGAAATGTCTTTAGGTAGTGTTGGTCACACCAGTACTTATGCATATATAGACCTGTAACAAGTATGTGAAGACTTAAGAAACCAATGTGTGAAAACTTACTTTCATCTGGACATACACTTTTCACACTCTGTTCCTTTTTTCAGAAAAGAAGGTGGTAAATTTTGGAACGCAATGTAAGACATTGTGTTTATGTAAATTCATAAGTTCTTTGATTAGGTGTTTCTGCTTTATGGCATTTGAACTTTCACTTCTTTAGTGGTTGCTCAGCCCTTAGGATGCTTCTAATATTTGTATATGGAAACTGTACTCTTCAAAAAATAATGCAGAAAGGTGAAAAGCTACAATTGGGGAAGACTTAGTTGGGAAAAGAGTTTGSATCTTAATGTTTCAAGATCTTTGGTAAGAACCCAGACATAAAACTCTAGTTTGTACCAATTGTTTGTCAACTGTGGTGGCCAAGAGTAATAATTTTAAAATGTTCTTTAAAATTACATGGCAATTACTATCTGAGGTTAAATGTTATATCTAGATTTGAGGAGGGTATCTGATTCTTCTGCTTCTTTTTGGCAGATATGAAGCAGCAGCATGTTATAGAAACCTTGATTGGTAAGAAACAGCAGATTTCTCTGGCAACTCAGGTTGTAAGAATGATTCTGAAGATTGATGATATCCGTAGGCCTGGAGAATCTGAAGAGTGAAGGTTGAAAAGCAAGAAACATTAAGGGGGCCACAGCAGTAGCGAAGACGGTAGTATTCTGATGCTTCATCTTCAGCTATTTATTTTGGACACTTTTTGTTTCAGATACTGTAATGGCTAATTGTTGGAAATAAAACACAATTTGGCACTGGTGGTTTCAAGACTTGTCTCAGAAGTATTGTTGCAACTTTTCTTAGACAGGTGTGAACATTCATAGAAAACACTTCTTGAATGTATAGGGAAAAAACACTTAATAATGCAGTAATAAAATGCCATGGGTCCTTTTCCATTGCTCCTGCAGCTAACTCTGTTAGCTGCTTATGAGCAAAGCCCACAGATTCTCATTTTAAGAAGTCTGTCACTCTTCAGTGAAGCAAGCAGAAAATTACTGTAGCCTCCAGTAATTCTCGTATGTTAAATCTATCAAGCATGAAGTTTCAATCTGAAGATTTAAAGGACCTGTATTTCATGCTTCCAGTTGCTTCCATTTTTACTCTTGCGGTACCCTTTAAGTGTGTTCCTGATTTATGTGCAAGGAGGAGTTTTTTCAGGGGTACACACATTCAGCCAAGTGGGGTTTATTTCCAAAACTTTTGTCTGTACTACCACAACTGAGTGTATTTACTTTGTAAGTCCCAAGTATGATCTTAGAACGGTAGAGTAAAATTTACTAGTAAGGTGTCTTGCTTGTGAAATTACTAGCAAGAAACAAGTGGTAGACCAGAACTAATGTGCAATTTTTTTGCAGATTTCAAAAGATAGGGAAGTATTGAAAATACCAATTCAACATTACTTGTGTTAGGTTTCACGTGCATAGTTTTAAAGTTTCAGAGCATAGTAGTACAGAGGAAACTTTCTTTTTTACTGACCACTGTTAGCTAGCAGGTCTTGTTCTAATCACTCTCTGCTGTGATGATACATCACTTAAGTCAAACAAAATCCTTCAGTGAGTGTTGATAGAGGAAGAACGGTAGAAATAACAACTTCGACTTTTATGGGGGGAGAGTTCCAGAGCTGGTTATAATAAAGTATATTTCCAGAACTTACACAGGAAGAATCTTGCAAAAAAAAAATTTTGTTAGAAATTGAGTACTGGGTGTTTCATTGTTATTCTTTTGCGTTTTCCCAAATTAGCTTCATTTACATGCAGTTCAGTGGACAACAACAGTTAATCAGTTTTACTGCTGCTGAAGTCTGGCATTCTGAATCAATTCATGGTTGTAATTGTGCATCTAAAATCCCATAAATACATTGGCTCACATAGAGCCATCTCTTACTTGGTTCAGTAACACAAAAAGAAAACAGGTGTAGCTAGAACTTAAAAGGGAGTAATTTAACTGTACTAATGTACCCCTTCTACCTCATAGTGAAGTTGTACATGTGATAAAAAAGAAGTGAGAAAAGAGCTACTCACATTTTATTAGTTTTTTCCGTTCAACTCCTGTCCCCTGCTGTTGTGGTTTAACCCCAGCCAGCAACTAAGCCCCACACAGCTGCTAGCTCACTCACACCCCCCCCCCCCCGTGGGATGGGGGAGAGAATCAGAAGAATAAAAGCAGGGCTCCACCAAGTCCCTCAATAGCACCCGGCAGCGGAACACCCTGCCCAGGTTAATTTGGAAACGAGTGGGGAGACTAAGGAAGTG